>CAHIKZ030004539.1:3145000-3327500 GCA_903632075.3 Acanthosepion pharaonis
AATGTATCCTTATTTTACAGTAGTACTTTTATATGGTAAATGGAACCCAACAATTAGGATATCAGATTAATTACAGTGAACAATGGTCCAAAATGCCATTTTATTTTATCCATCAAATCTTATAGACCAATAAATATATTATTTTAAAATCTAACTGAATATATTTTTTTTCTATAATTTGGAATGTTGGCTTTTTTGTAAATCAAGATGTTCAAGACAAGCAATTGAAGCACTTTTAACTGGACCTAATCCTCCTGTTGAGAACTGCATGAGACCAGAATTCATCAGATTGGCTCCACCACACAACATATTGCTGAAGATGAGGTAAAATGCTTAGCAAGTAAATAGGAACAATCTCTTATTTTATAATTTTAATTTAATTTTAGTATTATATCAAACAAACCAGTTGTTTATATTTTATTAGTTATCAAATATATTAATGAATCATTTACTCTAAATGAACATTTAGTAATTTTCTCATTTCTATCTTTAGCATAAAAAAAAGGAATATAGATATTTGTATTTTTTTTTTATGGTTAAGCTATAAAATCAATTACTACAAAAAAATTGATTTAAAACCCACCTTTGTCAACAGATATTTTTAACACATGAAGACATATTTGTTGTTTTAATTGTACAAGACATAATCTTGTCTGCCTATTTTACTAAAATTTCAAGATAAAACAAATATTGACCTTAGTATTCTAATAGGAAATGATGACATATATGAAATTGATATTTTGTTAAGTCTTTACTATTGTAATGACAAAAGTACACAGATGTATGCTTTAAGAAAGCTTTATTTAACTGAGAATACAAGGTTTGCATATAGTGTCCATTTATAGTCCCAGTAAACAGAAATATCTCTCTCAAAGAGGAGCGTAACAAAACAAGGGGAAACCATTCTTGATTGTTCATAACAACTATTGTTAAGTTTTCATATGTGAGTCTTTGAAAGTCATGTAAAATTATTATTTCACAGTCAGTATCATAATGACATTACTATATGATATTGTTTTAGTGCAAGGGAGAGAACTATAAGGCAAAAAGAGCTTCATGCTTTATAAACAAAATATGTACATAATACTTGGTATATTATATGGTAAATATGTAAGACAATTTGGAAAACTGTTATACTGGCATATTTTGCTGATTATCCAGCATCATCAAAAAAAAAATATTTGGCACAAAGAGTGTGAAAAATGTACATTAGCTAGACTAAACGTGATTCACTGCGTCTGAATACTTTTTTTTACTTAACTATACTGTTCTAGAAATTAGTTTAATTAATTTCAACTGGGTTTCAATTTTTTTTTCTAATGGGTTTACATATCCTACTTTTTTTTTCAATATAAATTTAGTAAGAAAAGGCAATATATAGAGATATATTGGAATAGCCCAGTTATATAATGTTAAAGGATTTTTTAGATCAAAATGGCATTTTCAATGCATTGTCTTCTAAGTTAAAATTGTGATAAAAAGGCATCAATGACACACAAGTATTCAGTGTGTTGTTTAATTTCCTTTTATATGTACCATTTTTATATTTTTTTATATTTTTTTAAATTTCTGAGTGTTTCACCAATGTATTTGCTTTCTCTTTGTATTAATTCTTACATAGACATTTAATTTTAAGCCCAATATAGTTCAAATTACCAAAATATCAAGAAAAATTCAGGCATTGTTTCTTTTTTCATATATGAATTCAATAGTACATTTGTTTATTTATAAGGTTTTATAATTTATTTTATTATTAAGACATCAACTCTATATAAAAAATATTCAGTATTTTTGGGTAAGATATTTTGAAATGGCTTAGATTTCCCAAATTCCAAAAGTGGTAGTTTAATACACCACTGAGGGGAGAACTCATAGGCTGATTTTTGTTTGAAAAAGAAAGTATAAATGATAACACAAACTAGGCACATTATATTTTACCCACAAGCTCCTTAACTAATGAACTTGAAAAAATTTCACAATCTCAATACAAAATTATCATAAACATTTCAAAACAATTAAAAAATTTTATTAATGTAAAACTAGTAATTTTACATCAGGGGAAAGAGTTTATCAAATATAGTTTAAAACAATTCCCCTGCACAATGCATCAGTGAAATAGCCAGTGAGTTATGGAAAAGAATATATGTGCATAAAAAAAGGACCAAAATTAAACAACAAACTCAATGCACTTGTGCATAATCAAAAGCATTTCCCATTGGTGAACAATTTCTCATTGGGGAAAAATACTGTGACAAATAGTGAATATAATTTACTCAGATGAAGATGCACTAAAAGTCCCATGATCTATGAATTTCTACAATTAATATACCAAGCTATTGTTCAATATGTCCTCTTTTACTAGTATTAGGACAATGTGAAATAATAAAGCCATTAAAAATGAGTTAAAATCTAATTTCTGTAATGATACAGATAAAGTAAAAAAATAAAGCATTCAGCTGTTTAGCATGAAGCATATTTAGTCTCTCTTGATGTAGATTTTGTTCTTAATGAATAAAATTTTTTTTTTTTTTTTTTTTTGATTGTGGTCATTTTGTCTGATTTTGCATGTCCACATGTTGAGAACACCTCTCTTAACTGAGGAAACAAAAACTGGATGTTATATAGCTCTCCCAGATCCAGACTCACACTGACTATTGGCTAATACCTACCTAGTATTATTCATATGCAAATAGTCAGTGCCACCTACTCTAATTAGAATGTCTTCTCTCAACAGCCTATCGTGGAAGAGGACACAACTCTTGGTGCTTACATCACTACATACAACCAACTTGGAGTCTTGTTGGGTTGACTTGATTCTCTGTTACAAGATATCTGATATTATTATCAATTTTTCTCAGGGTGACACATCTATCCCCTCGTGTATTATTAAATTGTACTTGCAGATTTCTTAGTTTTGTTTGTGTTAACAACTTTGAAGAGAGAAAAAGATCAGCAAGTTGCTTTTGGAATTATTTCAACCTTTCTCTTTTGAGCCTAAGAGAGACAGTGCTGTTTAAAGTTGAAAATGGAGTTGACTCTTGTGGTGTTTGAATAGTATTTTCCTGTGTAAAATGAGCTGTGTTTTGCTTGTTTCAAACATTAAGAGGAAAGTTGTATTTTTTCCTTTGTGATGTCTGCCGGTAGAAGAAGTCAGGCATAATGTCCTGAGAAAGAGTCAAGCACAAAGCAATAGAGATGCGATACGTGTTGTTCGACTGTTGACTGTGTAATCGTAGTAGTAATTGCAATGGTGATTATTTTTTTTTTTTTTTTTTAACCAAATGATAATGTATGCAGTAGGAAAAGCGTTTTCCATGTTGGACCTACATCTTACAGACCCTGAGTGAAATAAGAAAAAGAGTGACAGAGAATATCACTCCCTATTCATAGGCTTTGGGAACATCCCTGAGCAGCATTAATATATATTATTTTTTTTTTTTTTTTTTTTTTTTTTTGGAAAGTAAGTAAATAGTATATTTTTCTTGTATTCACTAACTTCCTGTGTCTTAGAGGCTTTATTGCCTTGCTTGTGATGAAATAGAATAAACTGAAAATAAAAAAAAAATCACAAGAATTTACTTTTTAAATTCTAAACTTCAGTCTTTCTATATTTGTTACATCCTGGTAGCAAATTATCAATTCCATTCTTAAAATATTCTTTATTTAATGTACTAATAAATTCATTGAAGCTTATTTGATTGGAAATTTATGGAAACATTCTTATCTGTAAGAAAGTGTTAGAAATGCTTCAGAAAAAACAAAGGCAAGAAAGATTAGACGAACAGGCATAAAACGTTGTAACCAGTTAATCTTTATTCTTTAGCAAATATAATTTTTGCAATACATATGAATATATCAATAAATCTGTGGCTTGACATTATTAGATGGAATTTTATCCGAAGTTTTCACTTTATTATGTTTGATATTTGTGTTTAATATCTGACTCTGCTAGACTTATTGAATTAATGTAGGTATTATTAAACAGCAAATACTTTCTCTTACTTTCTCTTCGCTAAAAACTGTTTGAGTCATGAATGTACTTTTTCCTGCAGACCTATGCACCCTATTTGTTTTTTAACCAATTTGAATGATACTTTTGGGCATTAAACTTCTTGTCTTGTTTCTTCAAATATTCACTATAACCTTTCAGGAATATTTCAATTTGGGTTTAATGTTTACAAGATCTGCATTCAACCATTTTTTTTTTTTTTTTTTTTACTCGAAATTGGGCTTTTTATTTTCTTAATTTCTAATTACTCTGAAATGATTTCAAGTAGCTCCAGTCGATTCCACGAAGTTTCTTCTGTGTTCTTTGTGTTGGGGTTTTTGGATCATTTTCCATTTTTTACAATCTTCATTGATCAGTTTTACTTTTCTTTTTTTTTTTTAATCTGAAATCATGCAGCAGCTTGCCAGCCCATTTTGAATAAAAGAGAGTCGTCTCCCTGTCACGTAATTTAAATGACATTTATTAGTAGCTTAGATGTAGCACAAAGCCAAAAGCATGGAGTACCCAGTGACGATCGAACTCACTATTCAGTCGCAATTGATGAAGCAAAACAAGCTTTCTAGCCATTACATCACGTCGAATAACTAAGTTTAAGAGAGCTCAAGTGATGTTTTTGGCTGCTGAGTGAGGGCTCAAGCGTTCAGGGACACAAGTCGCGACTGTCTTCTGAATAAAAAAAAAAAAATTCTACCAGAGTTTGTAAAATTTTCGCAAATTTCTTAAAACGAAAATCTTAACAGCATTTTTTTTCATCAAGTGAAATTTAAATTCCTTGCAATTTGTTCCATTTTACGCATCTGCATATGACTCTTAGAACAATATTCGGAAGTCATGAATTGAATTAATGAATTTGAAAATTAAAAATGGTGACTGAAATTTTTATTGAAACAACAAAAATCAAATAAAAATGTTCGTTTCAAAGAAAGGGGGGGAAAAAAGCACTATAAATGAAATGTCAAACTTAAAAAAAGTAAAACTAAATAATCCTCTAAACAAAATATTCTTTTTATTTAAATTGTCTGAGATGAAAATAAAGTACAAAGTTTATCTTTTTAAACACGTGTCGTATTATTTTTTTGTATTTTTTCCAAATGTTGATTACAAAAGGAAAAAAAAACAGTTACTGTTTTAAGTACTAGATAAACTACTAAACATTTATTTAATTTACTTTTCTTTTTATTTATTCGAAAAAAAAAAAAACACTTTGAAAAAGAAAGCTGTTTTTTCAAATTGAGAAATAAGAAATATGGAATATAAAAGAAAAAAAAGCCACTAATAAGAAAAAGACTTATTGACTGCTTTCCTTTTTTTTTAGCGAAAACCTGCGACGCCACTTTTTTTATCGTTTCATCAAAGAAAGCACATATAATTTATAATATTTATTCAAAGGGATAACGTCGGTAAGTAGAGAGAATCAATCTACCGATTTTTACCCAGACTTGAACTTTTATTGATCAACAATTAGTTTATCTCTGTAAAAATTACTCTATTCTTTGGATTTTTTTTTGGGAAAAAAGAATTTTAAAATTTAAAAAAAAAATTTCCCTTGTCCTATGTTTTAAAAATTGTCAAAAAAATAGTCAAGCTTAAAAAAAGTCGAGGTTAGTAGAGCATAGAGATACTCGGACAATAAGTTCTATTTTGGATGAAAATGCTCAATTTAATTTAAAAATGATGAAAAAAAAAAGCGGTAAATAAATAGAATTTATTTTAGAGAGGAATGTAAAAAAAAAAAAATTAATAAAAAAAATGAGGTATTTTACTGTTTTAGGAAATTAAAAGTTTTGTTTGATAAGTTAATAAGCAAAATAGAGAAATTATTGCTGGTAAATTTAAAAAAATGTTGGATTACAAATTTTTTTGTTTCGATATTTAAAAAGAAAAAATCAAACAAACACTACAATACTCTTAAAAATGTTTTCAGTTTTCGTGACTTTAAAAAACACTTTTGTTTGACGATTGGAACTTGGAGTAAGAAATTTATTAGTAGATTTATATTTTTTGTACTTTTAAAATATTTAGTTTTATGTACCAGGTGAATAAAAGATTTTTTTAGAGCGCACTCGGAAAGTAATTAAAAAAAATTAATTTAAAAATAAATTGCTGCGTGAACCTGGAATTGGTCAAACAAAATAAAAAGTTTGAAAAAAAACCAAAAAAAAAAAACCAACTTGTTAAAAAAAGAAAGGGTATTTATTTTTTTATCCATTTTTATTTCGGTTTAAGATAAAAATGAAAGAATAAGAACAATGATTACAACAAGGAAGTGGATAATAATATAAAATAAAGAGAAATTCTCCCTCAACAACAAAATAGTCCATCACACCTGCCACTATTTTACAGCAACAGTCAAAACAACCTGATGACGTTCAACGAACTCAGTCACCATAACAACGTCGTCAGGGGCGGGAAAGATAGAAAAAAAAGACACTTTAGTTTAGAACATTAATAACAATGTGTAAAAAAAGAGAAACAAGCAAAAGAAATAAAGTAGAAAATCACTAGAAAGTGAAAGCAGCAAGTTTGTTTAAAAAGAAATAAAAATATAACAAGAAAATTTCAGAAATTACGGTTAACGTGTTAGAAAAAGTGTTATGTTCAACAATATAGCCATGCAAGATTTAAAAATAGTGCAGAATTATTAATGATCTGTTTAGTGCTCCGGAAGCATTTACATCGACATTTTATTGGCTATAAAATTGAACGCCTGCACAACTTGAGTACTTTTCTATTACATTTGCTCTGCCTGTCTTTCTTTTATTTATTTTTTTTAACCCCTCGTTCTTTTTATAATCTATTGCTTATCCCCCTATCTATTTTTTATACTATATTTCCATACTCTGTAAGTTGTATATGTGCGTGTTCTGAGATATGAAAGATGCGCATCGATGGTCACTCGGCACTGTCCGGATGTAATTCTTTGTGCAAAGCTTTTATGTTACTTCGGTATTTTCCGGTAAAGTTTATTACGATGACTCGGCTGTTCGTTTGAACGTCTCGTTTAACTTTGACGGCGTCTTGTTGCAGTGCGTTGAAGCAATCCGTCGTCGCTGCTATCGCCGTCGTCACTTTTTAACTCTTTCTTTTTTAATATACCCATATATATATTTTTATTCTGCCGCTCACCTTTTTCATAGTCGTCATTATTTTTTCAATACCCCTCTCTTTCTTTGTTTATATATCTCTCTTCCTTGGCTCCTTTAACACAAGGAAGAAGCGACTTCACAGTTTTTTAGTAGTCGAATTTTTATCGACTGCCAAAATAAGAAGAAAAAAAGTGTTTATTATTTTAACATCTTGTTTTGAAATCATTTTACGGATAGCTACCCGCTGTATTTTTATCGATTTTTTCAACCGTGGTAAGTAATTGATTTTTATATTTATTTATTACTTTTAAATTTATGATAACAAAAAGTATTCACTTTTTATTTTAGTGCGTGATCAACAAATCAAGACTTTTTGTTTTTAAATTGTTTATGAAAAAAGTTACTGTTTATTTTCTCTCGGAAAAAGAAGAAAAATAGAAGCTAAAACTGAAAAAAAAGTATGTTGATTTTCGGAGAGTTAAACAAAAATATTGATTTCAAATATTGCTTTGAAAGAAAGTTTTTTTTTTTTTTTAAGTTATTTTATCCCCTCTCTTTTTTTTTTATTGTTGCATTCACTTCACACTTCTGCCCTTGGGAAAAAACATCATAAATCTGTTTCGTTTTCTAGCCTACGTTGGCAGCCACGCTAGGAGAAAGACTAACTCTGAAATTAAAACCGTTAAGATAGCAACAGGAAACTTTTCTACTACATTTCTCAAGGAGTCGTACCAATTCAAAAATAATGAAGAAAAAAAAAAAGGAATCTTTAGAGATCCATGATCGCATACGTCCCAAAGGGACATGGCAACCTGAAATAAAAAAATAAATTGTCTTTTTTAAAGCAATTGTTTCTCCTCAAACATTTTTTCAGTATCATTTTTACAGAACACTACACTTGTCTTAGTGTAAATAAATGATAGTGAAATAAAATTTTTAAAGAAATGTAAATTTTACACTTTTTCTTTTACTATACTTTATATTTTACTTTTCAAGCTAAAAATTAATCACCTGGAAATTTTACATAATCGTTAAAAAACACAATGACACAAAGGAGTATTTTAGCGGCGTAAAATTAAAATAATTATAAATTAATTATCCCATATTTTTAATAATTAAATGAACATCAAGTAAAGTTGAGTCTAGATTTTATTTTACATACTGACTGCTAACAAAATAAAATGAGAACAAGCAAATAAATTACTTGTTATTATTGTGGCAGTTTCACTAATCGTAGAAATAGATTTTTTAAAAATCGCAATCGTATTTTCTTTTTCATTCATAAACTAAACTTTCGAGTTAGTGTTTTTAACATTTAAAAAAAAATGCAAGTATATTTCTTATTTTCTAATGTTGGTTATGTTTCACTGTTTCATCGATAGAATCTTTTTATTTTTTTTACCCTGCTAATTTAGAGATGAGTTTAAAAAAATATTTGTAACAAACATTTCTTCTTGGTATACAGGTGGGTAATCATATGTCGTTGTCAGTAATAAACAGTAAACAGGTAGCCTAGAAACTTTTTTTTTTTAATGTTTGATAACCAGATTGTCATTACACTGCTGTGTGATTATTTTTTAAATTTTTTTTTCTTTTTAATACAATTTTATTTTTAACACGTCTTTTTTTAAGCTTGTTTTTTTTTTTTTTTTTTCAATTTTTTTATTACGATTTCTTTAACCAAATCCAGAAGTCTGTCGTCGTCTTATTTAGTTTTTATCCTTTTTTTTTTTTTTTGTAGACAATATTGTAAAATAAATGTTTGTTGCTTTCGACTACCAAAACTAAGCGGCCATCACAAATATTGCCTTTAGTATTTAAAATAGACGAAATACTTCAGTTAAGACAGAATTTCAAAGGTAAGAAAAAGACGTGATGCCTGCTAACAACAAATAACAGAGCTTCCTTCTCTCTCGACAGACAGTCGGTAAATTTAACTTACTGATTGTCGTACGCTATAATTACTTTACTTTAATTCTTAATGTTATATTTTGTTTGAATCTCGTCTTTTCTACAGGAATTGTTTCGTTGAAGTAGCAACAGTTTTGTCATAATTGAAGAAAACTTCTATTAACTTAAAATGTCTTTTTTTGCATCGGAACAATTACCACCAGTCTTTTCTGAACGGTTAGTTTTTCAATTCATCAATGTAAAAACTTTTAAAAGCTAGCTTTAAAGTTTAAAAACTAGGTTTTTTTTATCATTTTTTTCGCAATTCACATGTTCACCTGGCTATATCAAACGTGATACTTTAGTTTAATGAATCGGCTGTTAGGCTCTAGTTTTAAATTTACTTTCCGCAATATAAGCAAAGGTAAAAAAAAAAAATCCTCCCCCTCATTGTTTCTCTCTCTCCGCACGGACACGCGTGCTCCAGATGTCCACAAATTCCTTGAGCAACGTAGTGCCTTACAATGTTTCTTCTATCAATGGAATTTTGTGTTGCTTTTCGTCACTACACTTTGTAGTAGTAATTTCCTTTTTACTATAGAGAAAATGCGGCGATAGCACCTACACGGTAATTTTTGTTTTTGTAATTAAATGTATACAACAATCTAATAAAAAATAGCAAACGAACGTTACAATCCCCGTGTGTAAATGTCAGTGTGAATGAAATGGATTAAATGCAAAATCACTACTAAAAAAAAAAAAAATGCGTGAACAATATTTTTTTTTTTTTTTATGTGAATCGAATCTCTGTTCTCGACTTTGATTGGTCTTGTCGATTCACACCCTTTTGCTTTTCTCTTCCTATCTTTCTGTTAGAGATATTTAAAAAAAAAAATGAAACGAACACGGTGTTCGTATATTGAATGAGGAGAATGTTAAAGAAAAAAAATGTAATGGAAGAAATTGTGAATAAGTTTGGACTTTTGTTTTATTTTAACGCATTTCATTTAATCACTCACTAAGAATATCACTAATTTAAAAAAAAATATACGAATAACATTTCTTTCTTTCTCAGTTTGCTGCTTATGAAGGGGGAAAAAAGGGATGTGTATGTTTCTTAATTCGTCCCCCTCACGCTTTTTTCATTTTATCTTTAAAAACTAAAAAAGAACTTTAAAAAAATGGTGCTTCATATTTCCGCCACTAAACGGAAAATAACTCTTATGTGAAATTAAAATAAATGTAGTCATTTTTAAATAATAATGGTAGCTTACTTTTGTTTGGGAATTTAAAAATGCTGAAAAATAGCCGTTGTCGGTCACGCTCTGGTATAAATAATTTTACTACTTTATTGTATCTGTACCAACAAATGTCATGGGGTTCAAATGTTTTTACCCTGTTTCTCCATACTTGTTACTCAACTCAACTGGTAGTCTTTCAAATATTCGTGATGTAATTTTGTAAGACAACTAACCGAATTAAAACAACTTGTTCGGGCGTATGTTCAGGATTACAGTAATACAAACCTTCAAGTAGTGGTGTAATAGTACAATTTGTAATAATTGCTGCTAGTCAAGATAACAAAGACTTTGTTTTTATTCACGAACAGTTCATTCATTGTCAGATTGTCACTAGAGACCCAATTTATATTTATCAATAAGGAGTTTTGAATTCTTTTCTCGTTTTGACGGAAATTTTTCTTATTTTAACCTCCTCATCTTTTTTTTTTTTTTTTTTTTTTTTTTTTTTTTTTTTTCGTGATGTCGGTTTGAAACTTTGAATTTCTGTGCAGTGTGAAGTGAAAGTCTGTTATTTTCAGTTTCTGTTTAGTTTTTATTTTCAGAGCCCCCATCAATTTCCTTAATAGATTTTAAGTTTTTTTTTTTTATCGTTTTTTTTTATTTTTATTTTTTAGTGTTGCTGAAAAATCTATTTTCTACTTTAAAAAAAGAAACAAAATAACTAAATTTAACGCAAAGTTTACTTGTTTCCTTACTTCAGTTAACCATTTCATTTATGCGTAACTGTGTTAGTACCAATTTAAAAAAAAAAAAAAAAACTCAACAAAACAACTTACTACCTAATTGACCCACATATTCCGTACTGTGGTACAGCGGTCGGCAAATACTTTTTAGAAAAGTATTTGCAAATTGCTGTACTATTTGCTATTAAATTACTCCATCGCTACTATTTCCAGGGATAGCGTTATAAAAAAAAAAAACAAAAAAAAACTATTTTACAATTAATTACTCATATAAACTAGTAAATGTGGTTGAAACTAGAAATTGAAACTTAGATTTTCTACAGAAGCACACGCTTCAATATGGAACAAGTTAACAAAATAAGCAAATCACTATTATAAAATAAATAAACAAAAAACACTAACCGTTACACAACCGAAATGATAACGTGGAGAATAAAAAAAAAAACATTTGATTTTACTTTGCTTTGACTATTTTTTACCCCCTTTCTTTCAAAAAATAAACAAACAAAAAAAACACACGGAATTGTTGCACGGCAATCACAATGTTACCCACACCTCCACAGAAACTTCGATTATACCTCGTCCGGGGTATTTTTTTTTTTTTTTTTTTTTTTTATACCCCTATTTGGCAATTGCTGTTGTGCCAATACATCTCTCTCTCTCTCTTCTTTTTTTTTTTTTTTTTTAACCTTCATTTTACTTCACATTTGTTTGTAAATATTTTTTTTTTCTAAATAAAAAGAAGACTGATCTTTCTAAAGCCAAGAAATTTTACTTTGAAGTTTTCGTCTTCGTTCGTGGTACCAAATCTTCCTACTACCAATTTGGCACTTCCTGAAATTAAGATCTCGAGCTCTTTTCAGTCATCTATTCTTTTCAATTCGAGTGCTTTCATATCAAAAAACAAGTTGAAAAAGTGATAAAAAAAAAATGAACATATGTCGTTATTTACTGAATTGTTAGTCATAATGTCAGTATTCTTTTGAATTTGATTTGTTTATGGATAAATATAAAAAAAAAATATTGCCAATATGTTACTGGTTGTTTGTTACTTCCTGTAGTGTAGTGTAAAGTGTATTAAAAATTAATTAAAATTTTAAAAAGAATTATTTTCTATTTAAGAAGTTCTTACAGTAAAAGTTATTATTCTGATCGATTGTTTTTCAAAGGACTTTCGGATTATTTCTCCATAAAATGAAACTTTTTTTTTTTTTTTTTTAACAGACATTTGATCAAAATAAATACTACACATTATTAATGTGTATAGTATTTGTAATTAATTAGTTTTTTTTATCAATTGCCTTACGCCTTGGAAATAATTTCCTCTTTAGCTTTTATTAATTTCCCCTTTTACGTACAGTTGCTTTTTTTAACCATTGATTGTTAATTAACCTTCCAGTTAGTTTGAACTGCTTCCTTATTCCTCCCCCACTTTCTCTCTCTCTCACGTCCGCCTATTTTTGGCGGTAAAGTTAGATTTAGAAACATAAATAAGATGATTGACTAAAACGAAATCTATTTCGCTTTATCTTTTTAGTGTTTTTATTTACTAAACTATGTATTAATATTTGAATCGCATTTTAAACTTATTTACTCGAATGTTCTTGCTTGTTTGAAGTAGGAAGCTGTTGGCTAAGCAAACATTTGATTTTGAACGAGCCACCTGAAATAGAAATCATTTTCTCCCTCACATTGAAGAAGTGATTTTTTATGAAGTCAACTTAAGCAATTTTTTTTTTTTTTTTATTTAAAAAAAAACGTCATACTGATTTTAAATAAATATCATCTTTTGCATTCTTTTAAATTAACTATCACTTTGTCTTTCTTTACTTTATCTTATTTTTAATTTGCCACTTTGTTGTTTTTTTTTTATTACTTTATGTCACAAAAAGTCTGTTCAGTATTTTTTTTTACCCACTCAGAGCTGAACAGTCTTGCTTGGGTAAATTAAGGTTATAGTAGCTGTGATAATCAGGAAGGATTTTTTTTTTTATAGTGATAGATTCCGTTTCCGTACGTAAGAAGCAGTTTTCCAGTCTCTACTAATAATGAGATTGTGTCAGACTATTTTTAGATCGTACAGTACGTTGTTTTTTTTTTTTTTTCTTTTAGTTGAAGTAACGATTCGTTTACTTTTTAATTACTTTAGTTTAATTTCATTCGATCCATTAAATTTTTATGTAAAATAATTATTAATCAGCAAAATGTTTAAATACATTTTTTCAAGATGTATGTAAGCTATGTTTGAATAATTCCAAATTCACCCGTATTTCAATACATTGTCATTTTATTTAGGATAATCTGTGTTTAAAAAGCCAGGCGTTTGGTTTTTCATTTTTTGTCCGTGCTACAATGAGTTCTTTCTTGCTTTTGTCTTAATTTAAAACTTTTAAGGAATATAGTTGTTTTAAAAAATTAATCGAGAAACAAAAATCAAATAGCTTTTTGTTTGTTTGTGTAGTGTCTTTCCTTGTGTTAAAAAATGTACTTAACCTTACGTTAAAAAAAAAATTGACTTAAAGTAGCTCTTTCCATTCGTACCAGTCCTTTTTTTAGACTTTGCATCTTCCGAACTGCTATCGATCTGATACAGTCTGAATGCTGATTGATTCCATCGTGGGTGTATCAAGGGATGAGATCTGAACTTGACTAGCATATCGGAGCTTATCCCTAAGCTTGATTGTTGACTAAATTTAACGTTCTCCTTGGTCCTAAAAACACGTGGCCGTTTGAACTTAGTTTCATTGCCCTGGCCGGTGACTTCTTTTTGGGGGAGATTTGCGCCCAATGATACCGTGTTAGCACTTAGTCAAATGAAAGGAATAAGGACCGATTTTTACAGTAACAGAATATTACGTTTAGAAGAAATTAAGTTGATAACATGGAAAAATAGTTGTACACTAGTTGTAGTTATCTGTGATATTTTCATTTTACCTGTATATAATTAATAATTCGTTTTTATATGCAAGTTTTTTTTTATAGGGTTGATTTGTTTAGTTTTAAAAAATGTCCAAACTGATCAGTTGAAGAAAATCTGAATAGTTTCAAAGGTAAAATTCAAGTGAATATAATAATTATAATTACACTGGTTCGTTAAGAAAACAATTGTTATTTCAAAGTCATTACAAAATAAATACTCATTCATTACCGTGGCAATAGTTTCGATGAGATAGTTGATTGTAAAACTAAAAAAAAAACCCTTCGAAGATTGTTGTGTAGTGAGTGTGTACTCATTATGTGCTGAAAAGTTTTTGGAGACAATGCATTTGAAGACCCTTATTCCTAACAAAAAAAAAAATCGAACAAATTTGCATGAAAATAAGTTAAAGCTTAAAACCGTTTGGTTTTTAAAACATTTTTTAAAGTAAAACTTTTGTTCACATTTTTACTTCATTTCTGAAATGTATTTTTTCTGCAATACTTAAAAAAAAAAAATAATTAACTAAGTATTACTATTTGAAAGCATTTTTGACAATTTTTTGTTAAGTTAAAAACTTTGATAGCTTAATTGAAATTAGAGAAACAACTGCTTTGTCACATAAAAAAAAAAAAAAATTGTCATATGCTGGGAAAAAAAACAAAAACTTTGTTTCACTGAGCCAACAAAATTAATATTGCATAAGTAATAAATTTGATGAAGTAGCAAAAATACATAAGGTTGGTTGTTGCTCCTTAAAGCCTGTTACTGTAGAGTAGACCTCATTACGTTTCAAATTGTTTGCAATGTTTGTTGCAGAAAAGCTAAACTCACACAGCCGAATTTGGAATTTATTGCATTTTTATGTGCATATATAAAGACAGTAATTCTTTCTCACTATTAGGTTGTAAACATGCAGTTTGGATAGACTCCCTATATTCTATTTTCCAGCCATCAATCTTTTTTAGCTAAGCAAGGATCATTTTTAGTTTTCAAACGAAACAACAAACACTTTTTGTTTTTTTTAGCTTTCATTATGGAATGATTCATTTGTTTTTAAAATCTGGTATATTTGCGAAACCAGTGTTCATTACTTGTCTTTCTTGATGTTACCACTGAAATAATCGGTGCTAAATTTATGGACACTTTTGTTTGTAATATTAGGAAAAATCTTTATCTTTGTGACTTGTCGATGTCTTTCTTTTTGTTGTGGGACATTCTCTGATTGTTTGCTGTCCTCATCCTCTGAGAAGACTTTCCAGAAATAGGCTCTTTTTGTATTATTGTGCAATCATGATGGATACATCATCCAGCCTTTTTCTCAACACAATTGTTCGGTCTTTTTTTTTTTCTACACAAAATGCTCTCATTGTTATTATCTTCCTCTCATTTTTTTTATCTTAAGAAGACCCAGAATTCCTTTTTCTCGTTGGCTTGATCTGCTTCTTTGCCATTATCTCTGCTATTGAACTTGTGACTCTTAGTCTTAACAATATTCTCATCTTTGAAGCGTTTACAAGTCAATACCATTTTTGTAACGATCTCATATTGAAAAGCCATGAATCTGAGAATGTAGGTGTTTAGTTTTGTGTTCACAGATCTTGGATAAAATTAGAAATGAAATCTATCTAAAAAGAAGCAAAACTTTACTAAATATTTTTCTTTTTATATTTTTAAACTTAGGTACCTCGAAAGAAAAGCGATACCTAAGATTTATAATGTATTTAAAAAAAAAATGAAAAGTCTTTCCTGAAGTTTTTCAAGCTAAATAGATTAAAAAATTAAATTTAATACTTTCAATATATTTTGCTGTATTTCAAACTGAACTTAAATTAGGTACATCCACAGACTCGCTAAAAAATGACCATATTTTTAATAAAAAACAAAGTTTTATCGTCAAAATCTTTATTGGAAGAAGTGCAATTGTTTTTTTGTTAATATATTTTCAAATACATTTTTTATTCTATTGTTTGAGTAAACTAAAGTTCCATTTTTAATTCAACAATTATTTTCATGAATTATAACTTTGTGATACCCAAGATCATTTAGTTTTCAATTTTCTTTTTTTTTTTTTTTTTTTTTTTTTTTTTTAACCCATTATAAGCGGGTCAACCATTACCGATGATCGTAGAACCTTGTTCAATACGTCTTTGGATGACTGCTTTTTTAAATAAATGCTTCTCGATCTATCAGGAACAAATTCTACAAAGTAATTTAAATTCTTTAGAATTTCTTTCAATTTCTCGAAAAACCATTGTTGATGAAGCACTCGCTCGCGGTTATATTTTTAAAATTTTTATTTTTTAGTAAAGTTTTTCAATATTTCATTACTCTCTCCAGTCTCCACTATTTTGTCTGGACTTGAATTTTATCACCACTGTGTTTTGTTTTTAGTGAAATAGCAGCATACATCCCTATCAAATCTGAACCAGTCAACTACTGTTTGCTTCGAGTAACGGTAGTCACTTAAAGTTTAAAAAAAAATCAATCACTTAGGTGTCCATAAATGTATCAACAAAATGACTTTCATATTGGCGCATGCGAATTATGGCCCCTGTTTTATGGCCTTTTTTGTTTTATCTCTTTTAAATAGGCTCTTTGTCTTTAAGAGGAAAGAACAAAGGCTTTTTTTTAATTATTAATTTTTTTTTTTTTTAATCCTTTTTAAAACTCTGGAAATTTTAGTTAAAAATGTTATTTTTCTTGCGTCATCGAAGGAACAAAGAATATTATAGGAAATTTTAGCGTTTTTTTCGGTGAAAAACATCGATTTGGAAATTCAAAATTGTCAATTTTTATAAACTTTCAAGACTTGTTCATAAATGCATGAATTATTTTAGAAATATTTTTTTTTTATAAAATCATGGTAACATTTTTTTTTCTTTTACAATATTGCCCCTCACTTATTTAATTTTATGAAATTTCGAGAAATCAATCTTTATACGTAGAGACTTGGACAATTTTTTATTTATTTATTTTTTTTGCAAAACGGGACCCCAGTTCGAAAATCTGCTCTAAATCGTAAAATAAAAAATCCAAGACATTAATTAGAAAAGCCTTTAATTCCTTTTATATACACACAGACATACACACATTAGACACTTTATTCAATAAAGTTTATTGTTTAAAGAAAAATTTCTATTTATTTTATTTTATTTTTTTCAATGAATAATGAATTTTTACAAGAATTGTTTTCGTTTTTTTCGTTTTTTTTTTTTCTAATTTTAATTAGAATTTTAAATCCTTTAAAATTCTGTTTGCACCGATTTAGATAGGTACATCCATGAACTCACTAAAAAAAAAAAAAGCATAGCATGATAGAAAAAACGCCAAACTTGACAAAAACATCTTATCCTCTAAATGTTTGTTATTATTATGAGGAAAGATCAAAGTATTTTTGTGGTATTTTTTTTTTTTACATTTTTTAATCGTTCCTAGCACGTTCGAAATTTTCGTTAAAAATCTTTCTTTTTTTTTCTTTTTTTTTCTCTTTTTTTCTTTTTTTTTTTTTTTTTCTTTTTTTTTTTTTTGAGTCAGCAAAATTGACAGATAATCAATAATGTCAACCATTTTTTTCCATTTTATTAAAAAAAATGAAAATCTCAGTTTGAAATTCTTTTAAAAATCAATTTTTTCAAAACTTATTTTAAGAGAATCAGAAATTATGTTTATTTAAAATATTTTGAACCAAGCTTAACTTAGCTTCTGCACCAAAAAGATGTAGTTTGAAAATAAAACAAAGCAGGTCATAACCTTTCGTGTCACTTGACAGGTGACAAAGTCACAAAAGACATTTTCATGACATATTGATAAGTTACGTGAGGATAATTTATTCTGTGGAAGGAGAGACGTGAAATTATTTAGATTTAAGTGAACAAATTATTTATTTTGTTATTTTTAAAGAAAACTTTCAACATTTTTTTTTTTGTACTTAGCTTTCACCTTTATGTTTACATTGCTTTAAGGGAAATAAAAAGAAATTAAAATAAGACTGTTAAGCGTGAGATTCAAAACAGAAGGAAGTATTATTTTCTTTTAATTGTATGCTTGCTTCATACCTCTTTAACACTCCTGTTTTTACTTTTTCTGATTTTACACTATTGATTAATTTCAACATATCCACCTTTTAGAACATCTATTCCCACTAGTTTGACTTTTTTTTTTACATTCCACTACTGCAATAGGAATAATTCCAAATTGGTCACAGGTTTCAAAAGTTCTGTTGAATTAAGCCAAAGTTTTTATAAAAGATCCATCAAATTGTCTCAATTTCAGCTGATTTTTTCTCAATTTTGGTTTACCCATTTGTTTCCTACTTGCATACCATTTAATTTAATTTTTTCAAAAGAATTCTTTTCCTGAGGTCTTTGTATTGAAAAGAGATCACTAATTCTTTCTTTCTTCAAATTTTTCTATACTATTTTCTTTTTAACTTTGCATACAAACTGAAAATTATTTTTTCTTCTACAGTTATGGCAGATTTTTCCAAAAGTGGGGTATTTTTCTTTTTTTCTGTCAATTTCATACTCATACTTACAGTCTTTGCATTTCTTGCATTTCTTTTCTTTATACTGTACATTTCAACATTGTCCTCAGTAGAATTATACTTTTTAATCAATTCCAGCTGTTGTATAACTTCCACATGTGCCATTAGACAAAATAATTCAATTGTAATTGTTCCAATATCTTATATTTATGGGAAATATCAGCCACACCTTGAATCAATTCATCCTCTATAGTCAAATCTTGAGTTCTCAGTTTCTTAAACTCACAGAATTTGCTAAGCTTCTCTTAATCTGTGAGGATATTGTATAATTGATTCATCTTGTTTCTGTTTAATGTACAGAATTTTGGTCCTTCCATTATAACAAGTTTCTTTTTAGGTCATAAACTACTTTTTATAATTTCCAAAATTTGGATGAAAGTCAAATTCTCCAATTATTTGGGGTATGCCATAACAGAAATTTTCATATCTTCACAACCTGTCGAATATAGGAAGAAATCGGTTATTTAATTTTCTTCCCCTCTTGCCTTGCTGTCTTTCAATTTTTTAGCCCTCATAAAAACACTGGGTCCAAGTCTTGACAAATTCTGGTTCGCCCAAGCAACTTACACCATATTATTATATAGTATTGTTCTACAATATGTCTTCAGTAGTAAACTTCCTGTCATCTGGCTCTTTATTCTACATGTTATTTATCCTATAGCCAACATATGGCTAATAAGTAAAATCCTATTTCCCACCCCACTACACTTGGAATGAAAGTAATACTTCATATCTGGCTTTCATACTTGTTTGATCAATTAAGCACAATGTCATTTTTATTTATTTCATACAGATGTTCTTGGGAAAGACATCCACAACTCCCTGTACTGTATTCTGCTGCTAAATATCTTGATAAAATATTTTTTTTTACTAACATGCTCTCATATCTAACATCTTAAACAGCAAAAAACTTTCTCCATTGTTGATTATTTTGGATTTTACTATAGCTATTTAAAACTTTTCAATGTTTTTAAAAAAAAATGTGACCTTTTATTTTGAAACCTGCATTATTTCAAACTTTATTTTGACAATTGAACACCTCTATTATGATTTTAAAAGTGTTTCATCTGATTGAATATACATAAAATTTTTAAATCATAAAAAGGAGTAAGGGTGGAAATACTTTATTTCTTCAGAAAATGGTGACAAAATATATGGTTGCTAACACACCAGATGAAGACTGAAGAATGGATCTGCCAAAAATGAACATCAAAAACAGGAAGATTTGTTATCTCAAAAATTTGTTTTTTCCAAAATTTGTTTTTTCTTAAAGTTAGACAATAAATTTGCTACAAGTTCCAGTTTTTTCCATTGAGTTATTTGATAGCTTCAGGATATTTCTGACTTCTGGATTTTGTTCTGCATTTTTCTCATGGCCACAAAGTATTTGTTTAAGATTGTTTTATCAATTTCTCTAGTTTTGACCCAGAAGTAAAATCTATTCATATTACATCTTAGTTGCTTGTATGACTTCTCACCTCTGTCAATATGATGAAACTGGATTCTCTAGAAAAGAAAAAAAAAGTGTATTTTCATTGTTTATAGAATTATTTTGTAATTAGAATTTTAAACATTTATAAATTTTTTCTTTATTACTAATCTTCAATTGTTTGAAGTGATGTTGCTTAATAAGTGACAACAGCAAGTAGTGCTTATCTTTAGCTTTAAGTAATGTGATTATCAGTTTTTAAGCTGATGATCCCCAACATCATCTGCAGTTTATCCTCATTAACTTAAGTGGTATCATCAAATTCTTTCGTGTACCTTGTATTAAGTGGAATTTTTATTGCCTTTCAAATGTGCTTTGTTCTTTTTGTGTGCATGTTTCTTCTTTTTTTTTTTTTTTTTTTTAATACTATTTACATGATTTGGACTATTGTCCTCATCTTTATTACCATATTCACATTGTTTTGGCTGTTGTATGCCCCACTCTTCAGGTGAAATACATTGGAATTTTGAAGTGAATCCTTTATTTCATCAACCGGGGTAGATTGTTCTTGTTCCACATGTCATGCCTGTTCTGGATATCTCAGTTCCAGTTATTTCCGTTGAGTAACTCAAGTTTTTGCTCACCTCTGCTGTGGCTAGGTATTGAACACACAACTCCAGTCACTTGGTCAAGTCACTTGATTGACGTAATCCAGTAGATAAAAGTGTGGCTAAAAGCATTGGTTGAAGTAATCCAGTGAATTGACCCAAAGAATTGTGAGTTCAATACCTTGTCACAGCAGGGATGAACAAAAACTTCTTGAGTTTAGTTTACTCAAGAGAAATAACTGAAACTGATGTATCCAGAAAAGGCATGACATGTGGAACTAGAACAATCTACCTCAGTGGACTAAATAAAGAATTTGCTATCAAAATTCCAACCTTTATCACCTGAAGAAGGCCAGAGCATACAACGGTCGGAACATTGTGAATATGACAATAAAGATTCGTACAGTAGTCCGAATAGTGTAAATAGTTACAATACATCATCTCAGAAATATAGACAGACGTTTTTTTTTTTAGTTTGCTATTATCATTGTCCCTTTTATATATTATAGAGAGTATAGACATTGGAAACAACACTGCATCATAACTGTCAGTTTTACACATCAGTGTGAACTTTTTGACCTGAAGATTGCATAGAGGCAAAAAAAAAACTCTCCATGCAGTGTTTTAATTTATCAGTTACTTTAACAGTAAATATTGATGCTATAGAAAAAGATAACACAGTTGGAATTGTAAGATAACATACAAATATCTTTGCATTATCCTAATGTAGTATTTTGTCTAATGTCAGTGGTTATGATTCATTTTGGCTGTCTACTATGGTTGGAGTAATTCTGACTTGATTCTCATAAATGTAGCTTTTATGAATGAAAGACTTTTTTACTAAAACTTTACAAACTTCTGGGTTTATCTTTTACATTGGATTATATAATCTATTATGTTTTTGTTTGAAGCATTGTCAAATATTAATTTTTGACTGCTATTTATTTTACTAATGTCAGTTTTTACTTTTTTTATCATCAGCCTGTTAGTATATGGCAATGAATAGACAACATGAAATAGGAATTATAGTTTAAGCTTTTAGTGCGATTTGAACTTGTCTTTTTTTTTATATCCGGAAAACCTGGTTGAAAGCATCAAGTTGGTTTACAGAAGATCAAATCTAAAATGTATAAACGTATCACTTCATTCCATGATCTTTATATTGGTTTTTGTTTTTACACTACTAGCACCCTACTAGTGAATATAAAAATATAGGACTATTATTGATTTTTGATGAGTATTTTCATCTTAATTTTTTTTTTTTTAATCTGTTTTATTACAACTTTTCACAGGCTGTCAATCTACAGCCATGATTAAACAATTTAGGATCAGAATTAACAAATAAGCTCTCACTGAGATTTGAACTTGCATCCCTTTTGCCTCAAGAAAGCCTACTTGAAAGCAACAGGTGCTTTAACCACTAAGCTATAAGAACTTGTAAAAGATCAAATCTAAAATTTATAAACCTATCACTTCATTCTTTTATCATTGCCATATGTTTTTGATTTTATGCCTGTGGCATTAATAACTATAGTATTTTTATTTCATTTCAATCAGATAAAACATTGTCAAACATTAGTTTTAATTTTTGACTAGTATTTATTATTTCTTCATTGCCAGAGTATTAGTATTAAGTTTGATAAAAGCAGTTGAAGATTAAAATAGAAGTAAATAGTCCTCAAATATTAATAACATTACTGAAAGCAGGTTTAAACAGGGATTTACAATATGCAAAATTTGTTATATTGATGCCAACAAGGTCAAACTGAATAATTAGTAACTATTATGTATCTACTAGTTTTTATCTTTGACAAAATACAAATATATTAAATGTTTCTAAAGAATTAATGGACTTATTTTTAACTTGAATGTTATTACCCTAGCTGTGAGGAATCATGAAGAGATAGTTATCCTGAAGTGGTTGTTATGTGTGAAAAATGTTATGCAATCTGTGTAAATAAGACCTGATTGTATTTTAAAACTATCAAAGCAATTATTAGATCATTTGCCTATGTTCCTTTGGGGATGTATGTAGGACCACAAAATTCTTTGGTTTTTCTGTTGGTCTTCAATAGAACACCACAAAGATCTGTTGGAACTGCTCAGCGACCTTGATATATCTTGGAAAAATAGGATAATCAAAAACCTATACTCACAGCAAACAGCCTGCATAGAAAATAAGTCAAGCAGATATGCAAAAATAGAAAGGGATGTAAGACAAGGATGAGTCTTTCTACCAGGATTCATTATTGGCAGCCACAATCTTAACAATATAAAGTATACAAATGACACAATGTTGATAGCAAGCACACACAGAAAGACAGCCACAAAAAATCCTTTGGAAGGTAGTGAAGGAAAGTGATAATAAAGGATTAAACCTCAATTGCAAGAAGATGGAATGCATGGTTGTTAGCAAAAGGATGAGCCCAAAGTGCGAATTACAAATTGGATATACCAAAATCAAACAAGTGTGGAAATTTAAATATCTGGGAAGTGTTTCAACAGAGGATGGAAAAAGTGACACTGAGATCAGGTGTATTGGGATAACCAAGGAAGCATTCCAAAAGCTAAGCAGAGTACTAAAAAACAGGAAAATTTTCCTAGAAACAAGGAAAAGAGCACTAAACTGCTGTGATATGTCCTGTATGGCAGTGAGTGCTGGATGATCTCAAAGATGAAGAAGAAACTTGAAGCAACAGAAATGTGGTTCTACAGAAGAATACTGTGGACTGAACATGTGATTAGTAACTAAGTTTTAGAGAAAATGGAAACTAATACTTAACATCAGGAAGAGAAAGTTGAGATTTCTTGGGCATATAATGAGGAAGGAGGGATTGGAAAATCTGATACTCATGGGACAGTAGGCAAGAGAGGGATGGTGGAAAATAATGCATAACATACTTAATGCGTTTTGGTTTGTTTATAAACACAGAATATTGAAAAAAAAAAAAGAAAATGACACGAGAATCTTCTTGAAAGACAATCTTAGTCTGTTATGATCTTGGAAGTTTATTTGAAACTCGGTTGTAGAAACAAGCATAAAATAATTTCTGACACATGAACATTGTCATAAGCCATACAGCAGCTGTTAAGAATGTTTATAAAGATGTTCAAATGAATAGTAATTTCTTTGTAAACAAATTAGTACTTTCACGTTGATAAATTTTAGATTGGTGGAGGGGTGTTACTTCCTGCATCTCCTGAGGGTATGGAAAAAAGCAATTATTTTAATGGCTATGATTATTAGAAAACTTTTCCTTTCTTCATTTGAGAGTTGTTTCAATATTTTCTTTTGTGTAGTTTGTACTTGTTACATTCACTGATGGCTGAACAGAAATTCTCTGCTCTTTTGAAAACTAGAGCATGCTTTTCATTGAAATTTACCCTGATAAAGCACCATTATGTTTCAATATTTTATTGATCAGCAAAATCTATTTGAAGAACATCAAAGGCATAGATATTGACTGCTTTCTCAAATAGCTTACCTACACTCCTCTCTTTTACTTGTGGGTCTACTTGCTGAGTTAAATACTAACCTTCATTAAAATTCTGTCAATCAAAAAATACCTGTTTTTCATTTTTAGCTTTCTGATTGCATGATGTAAGATTTATTATGGTTGAATTAAATATCTTGATTTAATGCGTTATATTTAAATGAGTGAATCATTATTGCTCATGTGTTTCTTTAGACTTTATAATCTTATCTTGGACATAAATTTAATCCTGATATTTGATAATCTGTTTAATTTTTGTATTATGTGATGATTGGTGACTCCCACTGCTTTCCTAAGATACATGCAACAGAACATTATTAATGTCTGCAATAAATTCATATATTCTAATTTTGACTACTAATATCCTTTTATACAACAAAAAAATATTTCAACTTTCGTTTGGGTAAGTTGAATTGTTTCTTAGTTAAATAAATGTAGCAAATTTAATTAATAAACTGTAAGTATTTACATCTATTTGATCATTTATTAATTTTAGCATGTATGTTTTATTTTTTCTAAAATATGTTTAAAGAAATAAGGTAGCTGATTTGAACAGAGTATTATGATGATCATCATAATAATGTATGCAAACTAGTAATAATCATAATTGTTGATGGAATGCCAGTGAGAAAGTCACAACTACTACATTTGCAAGACAGACATTTTTTTCCAAATTCCTTTTGAATAATTGTTCCTCTTCCATAATATTATTTTTTATCCTAGTCCATCTTCCTATATGGCTGTGAATGCTGGGCAATCTCTGCACAGATGAAGAAGATAATTGAAGCAACAGAAATGTGGTTCTACAGAAGGATGTTGAAAATACTGTAGACTGAAAATGGGAGCAACAACTAAATTCTAGAGACAATAGCAACAAAAAAGGGGCATTTATACTTAACATCAGGAAGAGACAGTTGAAATTTCTAGGGTATATGAGAAAAGAAGGCTTGGAAAATTTTATGCTCATAGGAAATATTGATAGAACCTATGAAAACCATGCATGGACCTATCTTGCAAGCCTGAGTAAATGGATAGTAGAACAGTGTCTGGGAGAGATAGCAAAAAGACAAAAATTATTAAGAAGCACTACAAAGGACATGGTAATTGTAGAGAGCCATGATTGCTAGTGTCCTGAAGGGACACAGCATTTAGAAGGGAATCATCTTACAATTGATGCCTTTACTCTTCTACACAATTTACTCAGACAAATGAATGAACAAGTTGAATCAGAAAAGAAAGATGTGAATAGTAGTCTGATGCTTTTATTCTGTATCTTGTTTTTCTTTAGATAAATGTCTTAAAATCGGTATTTTTCCTCTCAATGATTTTGTAATTTATTGTAATCCGTGTATGTTGCTCTTCTGTTACGTCTGGTTTTAAAATTTAGTTAGCTACTCTTAAAGTGTGTTTGGTATAAATAAAAAAGTGCAGTTATTACTATTGTAGTTGTATCAAAAATTGTTCACACTATTGAACTGTGTTGTTTTTATTCTTACCCTCCAAATTTTGCCTTTCTCAATAGTAGAAATCTTTTTTTTACTGAACAAGACAGCCAACATAAAATGGTTGCTAAATGTAGCATTCATCCTGATATATTCCTAACAGTTTTCAGTTGCCCAATCAATTTTTTGAATGATAATTTTTCTCAACAGTATCATTTGCAATTTCTTAATATTTTCTATATTGAATAGTTTTGTATTTAATTTAGAAATGCTTGAAGAAATAAACATTAAGAGAAATAAGGTCTTTGGTTAATTGAAATTTTGTTTTTCTGCTGAATGATGTTGTGACATTATTTTGTTTCTTGCAAGTATAGGGAATTATTGGCTTTTTTATTTATTTTTTTGTTACTTTTAGCTTTTATTTTATGGGTTTTGTTTCAGGATATTTTATTGTCTTGATGAATAAAAATCTAAGATCAAAACATTTAATTTCTTTTAAAGTTTTTTAAATATTTATAGATTCTCTGCATTTTGTAAAGAGATTTGGCTGTTGAATAGTGAGTGAAACACTGATATTTTAAAAATTAATACCTCTCAAATTTTCTTTTTGGGCTTTTTTTAAAGATTATTTTTGAAGAGAAAAAGTGGAAATGATATTGAGCCTTAAATTTAATTTGAAGTTTTTTGTTTGTTTTTTGTTTTTATATATATATATATATATATTTTTATACCTTTGAAAAATCTTAGACATTTATGCTATAAAAATGAATGTAAAAATAACTGAAAAGTTACAATAGAAAAACACCTCTCTATCTATATATATATATATATATATATATATATATATATATATATATAATAAGAAAGAACAGTAAGATTTATAATCGGTTGTCTTAGCAATTAACTTTTATTTAAAAAATGATGTTCACTACAAGCAGTAGATTACAACTTTAGTTTCAGTTTTGAACATAGAAATTTCTGTGTTGTGATGGAATATTTTTTAAAAAGGAAAATAATTTTATATATATAAAACATGAAACTTTAGTATTAAGCCTGCATTAAGTTACCTAAAAAAAAAAAAAAAAGTTTTTGAACAGTATTTTCAATTGGTAAAATTCAACTTTTTCCAAGCTAAATATAAAATCTGGTGTGAAAAGCAATAAATACTTTTAGTTTCTTTGAGATTTTATTACAAAAAGATAGCTTAATATACCAAATGATTTGTTTTGATTTTTTTCATTAAGTTCAGTGAATTTAACATTTATAGTATCATTGACCTTTAAAACTAATCTCTGATTAATTATTAAGCTTGATTAAAGGTGAAATTAGATATAAATCAAACAAATGTAATAGTTTTTAACACTTAGCAGAATGCCAAAAAAGTCAATTTAGTGTTTTATATGTAATTCAATGTTTCTTTATTATTGCTGCTAATGCTAAGAATTATTTAACATTTTATATGATTGGATTGACACATTTGTCTGTTTGATGAATTTTGAATAGCTGAATTTACAATAGATTTCAGACTTCTTTGTTTTTAAACCAGTGCTTAATGTACATTTACTATTGTAAGTAAAAAAAAATATGCCTGCTATTTATGAATATTCAGAATTGGCACTTTGATCTGCTTGATTAACCATAAGTAATAAGAGAGACTATTTTAGAGCAAATAGTGTTGCTGGTGGCGAGGGCTTGCTTGATATAACAAGGTCTATAGAGAAATATTTTTTCCAGTATCTTAAATGTAACAGAATTTTAACCTTTTAGTATATTTGTTGATCTGAAATACAACATGACACAACCTGAATTGAATGCTTTGAGTTTTTCTTTTTATGTGCCAGGTCCTTTCAAGATGTAGGTGATTATGGCTCTCCATTTCCCCCTTTCTTTTGTAGCTCTCAATAAGTTTCATCTCTCCACCTCCCAAGACCATGTTCTATCATCCACTTGATTAAACCTACCAGGTATGTCGTGTTGCTTTCCCTTGTCTCACTTTTCCTTGTCTCACTTTCCCTCTATTCGACCTGTGAGTATCAGATTCTCCAGGCCCTCCTTTCTCATTATATGTCCTAGAAACTTCAGCTGCCTCTTCCTGATGTTAAGTAAAAGCCTCCTCCTTGTTTGCATCCTCTCCAAGACCTCATCAATTAGGCTTTGACATTTTTAAACAGATTTTTCAGCCTGTAAATATTCGCTAATAAGAAATTCATTTTTTTGTATTAAGATTTAATTTCCTTTAGTACCCTGTTTATGAAAATTCCTTGCCTCTTGATTTGGATATTTAGGACCCTTCAGCTAAATGGGGTTTGAAAAGACTGTTTCTCTTTTTGAATTTTTAATGTTTTCATATTGTTATTAATTCTTGGTTGTATATTAAACATCTCTAACAAGCTCAGTCATTGTGCTTTTTAGGAATATCACTTTTTCATTTACTGTTCTCTTCTCAATTACTCTTAGTCTTATGTTATGTCAATATTGTATTTATTTATCAGTATTCAAGGAACATTAGAATTTCATAATAAATACACATTGATATTGTCAGTAACTTTTTCCTTATACATATTTCTAATTCTTTATAAGCACTGAATTAAGCAGTTGCTCATTTGCTATTTTTTCTGTTATACAATAAATACTACTTTGAATTACAATAGCTTTTCAAAACAATGATCATTTTAATAGCAGGTTTATTTTAATTAAGAGAAAGAACTATGTTGTTCAAAGTGTTTTTCTTATGCTCTCTGCTAGAACTCAATATATTTTCAATATAAAATAGTCTTACCTTTACATTTCAAAGCATCAAAATGGAAATAAAATTGTCTGAACCTCCACATGGAAAAAAAAAGATTACTGATCAGATGAATAGTAATTTACTAAGTATATCTTAGATGTGCCGCAATGCCACATGTATGGAGCGTCTAGTGAGGATCGAACTCACTACTCAGTTGTCATTGTTCTAATGAAACAAGATTGCTAACCATTACAGTGTCAAAGTAATCAGATGAATATGTAAAAATATAAGCAACAATAAAATTAATAGATAATAAAAATAAATCTACAGTTGTTAATCTGTTTCCTTCTATAAAGCTTCTGCATTTTGAAATACTTTAACTTGAGTAGTTAATGTTAGATTGTCCATGCCCAATTATATAAAAATCACCCTTGGCCTGACTTTTTCTGGTTTTGAGCCAAGATTTTATCTGTGCAAAAATGTTCATATATTGACTTTTGGTCTCCTATCTAAGCAGTTATGGTTACTAAATGATTTATATATGATGTCTAGAACCAACATATACTGAGATATGTACTCTTGAGGTACTTAAAATCATGTCTTTAAGATAATAAGCACACATTTCTAATATTAATGAACTTTGCTATTTGGAAATGTTGAAAACTATTATTTTCTTACTTTTTCTTTTGTGGTGTTTTAAGATTTATCTGTATATTCAAATTTTTAATACATGCCTATTTTTATGTTATTAATGTGCATTGTTTTTGTAAGAAATTAAATTATATTTAAATTAAGTATACCTGAACATTTCTTATTTTTATTATATTATTAGAGACTATGTTGTTAAATATTAAAAATTTTGTACTTTCAACCTCAGTTTTATTATCTTTTAGAGTACCAAAGTAGATAACATTTTGTCATTCCTGTATGACTTATTGTGTATATATATATATATATATATATATATATATATATATATATATATATATATATATATATATAAAATTCAGTATAATAAATTTGAGCTCCACAACATTTAGTTGCTTTTGTGATAAAACAAAATTTCTTTTTGATATTGCTCAAATATCTGTTCACAAAGATGTATTTTTGAATTCCTGCAGACAATTCTATGCAAATTAATGAAGTGGATGAGGGTTAGTTTTCTTCTCTCATTCTCAGCTCTTCATATTGTAGAATTGATAATGATTCAAGATTTTAATTCTTAGAAACACTTTTCCCTTTTGTGTCTTTGACCAGTTGTCTGAGAGAATTATATGGTTCACTAGAAACTGATAGATTACTAAGGTAAAAATCCAAGCCACAATTTTTTTTTAGTTATTTGTCAATACTGGACAGTTATTTATAAAACACATACAAGCAGAAAGTAATGTTTGTTAAAAAAAAAAAAAGTACTTATACTGAAATAGATTTCAGTTTTACACTTGATAAAAATGCTTTAAAATATTCAAGATGAAATGAAATTGCTTACAGAAACAAGTTAGTGTTTAAAGACAAAAAAAAATGAAATATTTAAAGAGAAAAAAAATTAGGAAGAAGCATAGGATACAGGTTAATTTTTTTTCTTGTATTTTGCTCACTAATTTCATTGTTTTGCATTTTCGTTTTAAAGGATAAAATTTTTAAAAAATCATGTTTCAGTCTGTCATATCAAATGATTCTTGTAGGAGGCACTTTTTTTTCTTAATCTTTATTGGAATTGGTTTCATTCTTTTGATACATAAACATTTTACATTAAACTTCCTTTTTAAAAATTATTTTTGTCTTAAATTCACTTAAACATTAAATTATTTTTTAGTAGATTGTACAATCACAAAATTATTAATTGCAAGAGAAATAAAAATTAGCTTATTGATTATTTGTAATTTGAGAATTTGACATAAGAAAAATTCTAAACTGAAATGATAGTTATTTTTTGCCAGAATTTTTTAACAAACAAGACACTTGAAATGAAAAATTAGTTTCTAATAATAAAATATGAAAGCTTTGATTCAGAATAAATTTAGAATCAAAGTAAATATTAATTTTGTTTTTTGTGTTATGGATAAATTATAGGATGTTGAATGACTAAGAAAATTTAAAGGCTGTATATTTCAACAAAAGACAGCTAAACCAACTTTCATCTTCATTAATTCAAGTGACAATTTAAATTTCTAGCAAATATAATTGTTTTTCTTTTTTCAATTTTACTATTGAATTTGATTTCATTTCTCTTGTAAATTTTAAGATTTTTTTTTTAGAATCTATTAACTGACAGTCTGAAAATGGGCCGCCTTTTCATTTTTAATAGCCTATTATACATTAAACAAACATCTGCAATGACCTTGTCTCTAATTATCAATTTACATTAAAAAAAAAAAAATTACCTGTAAGGATTTCAGCAGAAATTTTGCTCATCACAACCTGTTTAAGTAAAAAAAATAAAAATAAAACAAAAATAACCCTGTAAGATGCACTTATTAATATTGCCGACTACATTTAAATTGCAACAACAACTGCATTTTGCTATGAAGTTAACTCCTTTTAATAAATGCGTATTGATTAATCCTGTATTTTTAATACTGATTCTTATCAACAAATCTGCTATTGCAGCAAAATTTATATAACTAAGTTTCACTAAAATTACTTTTCTTGAGTTAACATTTTGATCTTAAAAATGTGTCCAGTGTTATAAGTTTGTCTTTGCATATATAAGGAAAAATTAAATCTGAAACATTTTGAAAAGAAATTAGTTTGATGAAAAATATTGGGATACTTGTTCAGATGTCTGAGTTTTTTATTTTATTTTTTTTTTTACAAATTTTTAATGCATTTGTATTTCATCTTCCAAATATTTAATGTTCATTTAATCAGAAAGATTATGCTTATCTATCAACATAAAATTTATCTCCCACAATCAAAATGACCTTGTTTTTTTGTTTTTTTTTATGGGGATATTTTTAAAATATAATAATCTGTTTAAAGTTAGATGTTCTAATATTTATGTTGTATTAAAATAAAGTAGTGTAGCTAATTAGTTTATCGATGGACTGTTTGCAAGGTAAATCATTTAAGTGTATGCATATTTTTACATTTTATTTAAAAAGGAATAATTGCTGGAAATATGTTACAAGTTTGTAAATTCATTTTGACTAAAATGTACAGTGAGCCATATTTAATGCAAATATTTCCTTTTTAATCTTCATCAAATTTTTCCTTTTTTTTTTTAATCTTTTTATTAAGAATGTGAATGATATTGTGGTGAGGTCATAGTGAGTACTATTTCATCAAACAATTTACATACTTTACATTTAGTTGATAACATTGGAAGTGCAAGCATTGACATAGTTTCTTCAATAAATTCCTAGCCTAATTTGTGGCATTTGGAATATTATACAGTGAAACTTTCAGATCACAATTAAGCTAATATTAGGTTTGAACCAAAAGTTTTTTGTGTTACATTAGTGCAATTTGGTTTTCCCCACATTGGTCTCTTCTGTGTATGTGCACATTGATCATTTTGATCTTTCTTTCAGGTGTTGTTTGAATTAAAAAAAATCAGTCATCGCTCATTTGAAGTCCAGCAATAACATCAACAGTACTTTGGAACAGTAGGTAGCATCAGAACAGACTATGCATTGTTGGTTCTAATAATTCACTTTTGGGGATCTGAATCTCCAAGAAGAACATAGCTGTGTAGGCTCATCCAGAAACTAATGCCTCAGTGTTAGGACTAAAGTGAAAAATATCCTATATAACAGAAAACATCTGATACAAATCAGCAATTTGAAGAAAATGCAGAAGTGGGCTGCCACACAGTTTGAGTGTCCAACAATTTACAAAGTTTGATGTGACAATTTCACCTGTCATTTAAAAAAAAAAAATGTGACTGTTTTTGTCATCATATGCTTTCTTGTTGATAAAAAGTGGTATCTGTATATTAATCAGAAATATGCCTTTTTGTGGGGAAGGGCTGAAAAACATGTTTACCTAACTTCATCAAACCAAATCATTACTTCACTCTCCTCCAAATCCTCATGAATGTTTTGTTGTTGCTGTAATGGATTACTCTTTTACAGCCACTTGCAAACTGGTTAAACTATCAATGCAGAATCTTATGATTTGGAACTGATGCCTTAAAAGTTGCAAGCATTTTGGCCAGTAGTGGTTAATTATGCTGCAAGTTAAGGCAAGACATTCTGCTTCAAAAACCACCTGACAAACATTTGACATGTTTAGGTATCAACATCCTACCTACACCCACCTTCCCTATTCACTGGACCTGTTCCCTATTGATTATCACTTTTTTTCAAGGTTTTAAATGCATATCTACATCAGGTGTTCACCAATTTAATCCAGGTCAAAAAATTTTCTAGCACTTTATTTGGTCCCCTGACCTTAGTTTTGATCATGATTGTGTACATTCACTGCTTGATCATTGGTGACATCGTGGCAATTCTGAGGGTGCTTACTTTGACAAAATAAGTTGTTTGAATTGTAAAGTTTATGGTTCAAACTGACATTTATTTTGTTCCAACCTGATAACTGTTAGGCTAATAATGCATTCTCATATGTATTTGAATCTTGTATCAAATGAGAGTTGAACAAGAAGAAATGCACTTTTTTCTGTCCCAAATATCAGAATGACTATTTGCTCAACCTTTATAAACATTTTATTTAAAAAAGTTGCTATTATCCAGATATTTTAGAAATTTTTTTCTGACTAATAGTTCAAATGCTAAATCAAAATTTTGCAAAATTAAACAAAAAAGAGACAATCTTTATAATGAATTAAAATTTTGATCACTGCTTATTTAAAAAAAAAAAGAAAAAAATGTTTTTTGTAGTTATGAAGCTAAGTGTTTTATACTGACTCAGTTGTAAATATATTGAAACTTCAGTTTTTATAAAATACTTTCATTAATCTTTTTACAGTGTACATATTTTTCTGTTATTTCAATGTTAAAAAAAATGCAATAATAAACATGGATCAGATTTAAATTTTTCATTCATTTTAAAAGTTGGATCACATTGGTTTGAAGAAATAACCAGATCAGCCTTTTCCTGCTGATTACAAAATATCAGATAATTGATATTACTAAAAAAAAAATGATTGGAGAAGTTTATTTTGAATACCTTATTGTTTCTTTTTATACACACAAAATTTGATGTTTTTGATTTAACTAAAAAAAAAAAAAAAATCACTGTCTGTTTAAATGATCTTATGTCTTTCTATCCAAAATAAGTTGAGTTTAGACAATGACAGAAGCAAGAAAAAAGTTGCAGTTTGTTTGATAGAAAATCTTTTTTGACATAAGGCTGTCTTATTCAGAGATGCACAGTTCAGTGAAATTGACGATCTCTGTTTATATAAAATATTGGTCTTGTTGGGAATTTGAATTTAATGATTTGTCTTCTCAAAGTTTGATAATATCTTAAAAAATAAAGACATTGATTTCAGTTTTGATTAATTAATAGGAATTTCTACTGTTTTAGAAGTTAAAGTAAATGCAAGTAAAATTAATTAAAAAAGCATAGGGATGACTAGAAACTGTTATTACAGATTTAATTTTTTCCAGAAACTTTTTTTTTTTCAGGAGTAGTTGATTTCATTTATTCAACAGAATTGTGAATTTCAGATAAATTTTATTTTTTTATTTTTTTTACAATGATTTTCACCTTGTACAAGGCCTGGAAGCCACTTGAGGAAGAGGATTACAGAGTAAGAGGCATAGTTTATGCAGATATGATAACTCTTCTTTTCTTGTTCTCGCTTCTTAATAATTCTCTTTATTCTTATTCTTTCACACTCAGTAACCTCTTGTGTCTTAGTGGCTTTACTGCCTTGCTTGGGGTGAAATGATTAAAAAAAAATGTGTGCAAGGTAAAAGTTAACTTTAGACTTGAACAGGTGAACATTGTAGTTATTAGGAAAACATCCGCTTGGGAGTTAGTTACCCAGAGCAGCGGTTCATAGGAACTGCTCAAGTGGAATCTATGTATCGTCAACTGAAGTAAGGGTAGTTTGCTACAATGAACATGGTACTGCAGGTCTTAGGCATGAAAATAAAAACTGGTGAAACTAAGGAACATAGTTTGAAAACTTTCCAGAGAAATAGCGTGAGAAGCTTGTGACATTTCTTCTGTAAGAAAGTGGTTGTGGAGTAGAAAATAGTTCATCACTTACAAGGACATGGAGATGCTTTTGGACTCTATCAAAACTGAAAAGTGAAAACTGGGTAGCTCCTGCCTATATATGGCAGTAGTACTCCATTTTTGGCCTGATCTGGCTCTTGCACAGATTCCAGTACTTGCTGGAGCAGTACAGGGAATCAACTATTTTTCCAACCTCTTTAGTGATAGATTTTATGTATGAGTTCCACTTGAGGTCTGGGTTGAATTTAAGCCCCATTAATAGGCACTTGAGGCATGAGGCCTCCCTGAGGGAACATCCATTCATTGTGATAAATTGAGTTGTGTAAGTTTCAGAAAGTTTATCAAAATCTATTTCAAAATTGTCAAAGGAATATTTCCACACTTGTATAACATTTTTTATTAGACTTTTTTGCTAAAAAAGCATTTTATAAAATTTCTGTAAAGAATATAGTCATTAACTTCTTTTTTAATGTAAAATTGTCTGTCCAATATACAAATTAATGTACTAAGCAAATAAACTGTCAACTTTTAAAATATCAGCATAAAGTTCATGTATGCTGAAAAAACATGAAATAACTATACAAAATAGAAACGTAATAGTACTAAGTAATTGCATTATAAAATTGTAAGTTATATCTTTATATTTGAATTATTTCTAATACTGTAAATTTGAATTTATTCTTGCCGCAGACATTAAATGCTGATTTGAAAATGATGTTCTTTTAAGATTGCAAGCATGTTTTATAATGTTGGATTTGTACTAGATATATTAGACTAATTGGTTTGGTTGCATTTTGATGACAAAATCATTTCACTATTTAAAGGATAATTCTTCTTTTTTTTTTTTTTTCTCCTTTTTATCAGAAGATATATTCTGCATGTTCTAAATTATGCAATTTTAATTTAACTAAATATTATTTCATTACAGATATACATAGAAAAGAAATAGTTGAAGTTGTAAATATTTTACATTTGGTTTTAATATTAGATGCCAAAACTAAAAAATAACAAGTCTATCTAGCAGATATAGTGATATTTTAAGAAACTGATAAAACTGGATTATGTATAAATTTTTCTATTTTGTTTTGGAAGAATTTTTTTTTTTTTTTTTTTTTTTTTTTTTACTTTTGCAGTTTACAGCTTTAAGTGTGCTTTTTAGTAAATCTATTGACTGATAAGTTGTGCTCTCTTCTTTTTTCCCCCCTAACAAAAAAGGTACAAGATTAAACTGTCTAATATATGGGTATTATGAATGTGAGATAGTACACTGAAACTCTAGCTATATAGCTAAATATTTATAAAGCATTGCTGCGAACAGTTGCTAAAAGTGGGTAAAAAAATAAACTTGTAAAGCATGTATTACAGCCTGTGACAAATGCAGTAGTAGGCACGATTTGTAGACCATTTCAGCACAGGTGATTAACATGTGATACCTCTTAATATTTAGATTTTAGTAAATGAAGTAAAACTACTTGCATAATCCACAAAGGATACATTACAAAAAGAAATAATGAACAATACTAATATAATGATTATTGATGTTCTGTAAAGTAGGTTTCTACTAACAGAATTTTGGAACTTGTATTAGATTTGCCTTATTAGCCTTCATTTTGAATTTGAACCAGTGAATAAACAAATATATTACATGTTTAATATTTTCTTTTTCTAACCTACTTTGGTGAGAGAGTGACATTTTTATACTTATTTTTAACTAAATTTCAAAGAAATATTCTTGCCTTTCAAGAATAAATAGTTTTTTTCAAGAAATGTCTTTCCTCCATCTCCCATTTTCATTTATACATTCTTCTTGTGCTTTCATCCGGTTTTTAACTTTCAGTGCTAAAATTATTTGCTTTATAATATTTATATTTTAAGACTAAGAAAATAAATGCTTCCTTTTCATCACAATTTCTCAAAACTGAAATAGAGGGGGAAAACTGAATTGTATAGGGGGGGGGGGTCTACCATAACCTGTAGAACTCTCTTTTGCAGCTTTGCTGGATAACATTAACCATTAATAAATATTTGAACTGCTTAAGTTCTTGGCTGCCATTTTGTCCCCTTGCTGTCCAATATAATTATGATTTTTTTTTTTTTTTTTTTTTTTTTCACTGTAATGAATCTGCAACTATTATTAAGAATGTTATCTAATTATTTTGACAATTTATGGCTGGCATTCTTTTTGCAGAAAAGATGATCTTAAGTTTGTAATTTAAGGATAGACACCCAAATTAAAGAAATAACAGGGATGTAAATATGTGTTTGCTTAGACTTCAGTGATTAATATTGAAGTGAATGTAATATTTATCATAGATCTTGTATATCTTACACTCTTTTGAACTGATAAAAGTGGACCATTAATTCTAGTTTCAAATTCTAGTGCTTATGGTTGGTTATCCTGTTGATGAAATAGTTTTGGTACCTATATTTCTGTTTAAATGAATTCAAGAAAGACAAAAGTCCTACTTAGGCCTATTTTCATGAGTAAGCATTAAGTGATTATAAAGTTTTTAAAATTTTTCATTACTGACATTTGATAGTAAATATACACTGGAAGTTTTATGCAGCTTTAGCAACATATGAGAGGGGTGCTGAAAAATTTTTGGTCCAACTCACTTTCTAAAATCTACCAAATATCAAGATATTGGGATCTCCTTTGGGATTCTATTTTTTTTTAATCAATTCACCCCAAGCAAGGTGATAATTCCACTAATATGCAATGAGAGTGTAAGAGAATAATAAAAAAAAAAATTTAAGGAACTGGAAACCTAATTCTAAACAGGGAACACTGTTCAAAAAAACAATGGAGGAGTGTGAACTAGATGATAGGTGAATTTATCTACTCCTATTAGTTAAGAATTAAAGAAATAATATTATTAGACAGTTACCTAAGCTAGTCTCAGAAGAAGGAAAAAAAGCTCTTAAAGAAGATTTCAAGATTGCTTATGGAAACTATTTTTAGCTTTTCTTTGCAAGAACACAAGCACTAGAGAAATAGGTTATTAGTATTAAATCTGGTAGTGTTAGACATTTTTAATTATTGCCTGGAAATTTGTTCTTAGTTAAATTCTGTATTGTGTCAGATATGGCTAAGTTTTTATCAGTACATTAATTTACCTCTTTATCAGACTGGTTGGTAGATAAAAGGACAAAAGGTACTTGTCATTTTAGACCTGTAGAGACAGCAGTATAAGATATACCTTCTTTTTTTTTTTTCTCCACTGTTTTTTAAGCTTGTTGTTTTTCCCTATTTCTATGCTAAGAGCTGTCTGTGTGTTGATTACCTGTCTGAAAGATCAAATAGTTATCTTATTAAAGTAATTTACTTCATTTATCCTTTCATTTAATCATAAGAGTGGCTACTGGAAAATTGACTCGATGTGGAAAATGGGGGGTCAAAAGGGGTTACAATAAATGATATCTGGCACTTTAGATATGCAGATAACTTGTTTTTTGTCTTTATGTATCTTCCTTTTTAATTAAATTATTGTGAATATTTTGCAAAGGTAAATTGCTTGTCATTTAAAAGTATAAATACAACTTAAAGTAATTTCAACTTTATTTTTCCTTTCAAAAAATCTTCATTGGCATAATTAAAGGTAAAAAAATACCAATATTTTAGTGAAAACAAAAAGCCTGAATAAATTTAAAGATAAGCTTTGTTCCACTTTATCGATACATGTGGAAAAAAATCAACTGCTTTTATCTACAGTCGACTGTTCTATTCTCAACAAGGCTGGAAAAGAGATCTCAATTACTTCTGAATACTACAGATATGTAGCAAGAAAGCTTTTAACTTTTGTTTTTTTCCTTGCAATCAATGTGTTCAAATAATTATGGCATCCCAATGCATGTAAACGGTCAGAAATCCAACATACAAGCCAATGGATGAGGTAGAAAAATATGACGACTTTTAAAGAATACCAATCAATTTTATCAACGGAACTATATTTTCATTTGTCGACAGGTTGTTTTTATATTGGTTATTTTCTCTTTGGCATATCCCTTTTTCTCGGTAAGTGACTTTCTCTTTTGCCATGCTCTCCCCTGATCTCATGATCATGCCAATGACAACAAGGGGCAGGTTTCTTAACCCTTGTGCTGCTTCTCAAAGGAACAACTACTGCCTCCTTACCTGATCAATCAACTCCCAAAGGGACATCAGATGTATTTCCACTAGGTTGAGCATAGTTTTCTTCCAAGGACATACTTGAAGCGTCTTTTATTTTGACCAGTCCCTCATCATTAGAGGACTCACAGGTGATATTACTTGTTGATGTGTTTAAACTGACAAAGGGGTGCAGACCCCTCACATGGTGCGGCATCCCATCAACAAATTGTGCATAGGTTTCTAATCTCTGTGACATGTCTCACTTGATATTGAGTTGTATATTGATTTTGAGGGGATTTTACCCACACACAGTCTCCTTATCCATATGTCAGTTGTCCATGTTCTTGCTTTGATGGAGGTGTTTTATCAATACCTCATGTCCGGGCTCTGTACCGGTAAATCCCATTAGCAAGCATGGTAGAAGGTCATCTTTAGGTGAAATGTTGTGCCATATACAGCTTCCATCCCTGAGCATTGTTTCCTTGTGACAATTCACTTTATGCTTCAGTGGCAATGTTCAATTGTCTTGTTACTTGTGTGCAGTGGAAACAGATATGGATTCTCAGCTCAGCTAAAAACTCCTTGAATGGTTTACTACAGAAAGCAGTGTCATTGTCAGTGAGAAGTTCAGGAGGTCCCTGTTCAAAATAATAGGACCTTTAAATGGTTGATGATGCTAGCTGAATCTTGTTGGTGCAGTTGTTGGCAGATTGTGAATTGAGTGGGTCCATGGTCAATCAGTGTCAGGTAATGTTTACCTTCATGATGAGTGATATCTATCCTCACCCAGGTGTACACATCATTACCGTCTAATTTTTCTCTTGGCCATCATAATGGTGATGGGTCAATGGACTGACACTCTCTACATTCTCTGGCTATGGCCCTAACCCAAGGGTGGGCAAACTTTTCAGAATTTTATTGGGCCACATAGTATATTAACCCAATATAATTAATATTTAAAATAGACAAAAAAAAAATAAGGAAGGATTTTAAAGAAAAAAAATGCAATTAATTTTTATTAATTAATATTTTAAAGTACTGTAGAAGATTCACATGAAATGCATTTATTTGAAAGACAAATTAACTCAGTTTAAAGTACTTTAAAAAAAAAAAATATTAATAAGTATTTTTAAGTTGAAGATGTACATGAAAAACATTTGAAAGACAAAATAACTTTATTTTAAGAAAAAAAATATTTTTATTAATATGATAAAGTAGAAAATATATTTATTTGAAAAACAAAGTAAAACTCATCAACAGAAGTATCTCAATGAGAATAATGTATCTGACTGCAGTCATTTATCAGTTTGTTAAAATTAGACATCAGATTGCTTGTAACAGTTATTTGGCATTGCTTGATAACGTTCTCTTTCAAATTTACTAACATTTGGTGGGCTGTATGAATTCTTTTGGTGGGTTGCATGTGGCCCGTGGGCCCTAGTTTGCCCACCCCTGCCTTAACTGATGCCTTGGACACTGCTGGATCAATCTGCGTTGTGAAGTACAGGGTCTTTTTAATGCCAGGAAGCCCACTTTAACAGTGGACTGACCTTGTATCTGAGCAGCATTTGCACACTGATACTGCATAGAAAAATTTCACCAGTTCTGTCTCCTTCCTCACCATGTTCAGCCATCTCTTCAGTGTTCTTGTCAGCTTGACTGCATGATTCTAGCTGGATTTCACCAGCTTTATGTCCACCGATAAGTCATATTCACTGACCAGTTTTTTTTCAAGGTGCTGAGCATCTTGCTTGATGCCTTTGTGTGTCTACTGGCCTTTCCGGTGAGAGTGTCAGATATTCATCCATGAACACATGCAGAGTCTTTGAATAAGTGTATCTTTTTTGCCTTCTATGCAAACACCCCTGAGTACAGCGTCCAACTCAGCTACGTTTATATGCTGAATGTTCTTTTTGGGATGCAACCAGCATGCATCCTCCACTACGTTCCCATTTAACACGAGAGACACTCCAGTTGCAAGTGAGCGCACATCAACTCGTACTTCAAACTCATGTTTGTTGACACACCACTTACTTCACACATGCTTATCTTGGAGTTATCTGGTAATAATATCCATAATCATATTGTTGAGGGGGGGGCGTCTGTTACCTCATCGTCCCAGCTGGACATAACTCCTGTTGCTTTGCATTTGATAAATGCGGTTGCAATATGGAGCCAGTGACACACAGGAAAGTGTTCTACTAATATTCTGCACATATTTTTTGCCAAGTCAAGACTTTGGGTCCTTTTGGTACCTCACTCCCCAACTTCCAGTACAAAGCGTTCTGCTCTCTCCAAACTTGCAAGCTGAACACTCGGGTATTGTCCTCAAATCATTCTGGGTCTTTGCACATCAATCCAAAATCAGTGAGAAGTTGTCTTATGTGTTGCAGATGTTATATCTTTATTGACATAGATGTCATCAGTATAGGCTGAAGTGGCCCAGAAAATGGACTCATCTTTTGCTAGTATGGTATCTACAATGGCTTTTATGATTGAACCCAGACCCCATTCTTGTCAGGCAGTACCTCTGCCCCTTATAAATGACAATTTGAAATGGCCACAGTGATTGATGCACAAGTATCTGTAGGCATGCCTTGTGAAGATCAGGCATGGAAACATTTGGTTCTTTTCTCCACCATTCTCTCAATTTTTCAGCATAAATGTTGACATGCTTGTTTAGCTCGCAGTAATCTAACACAGGATGAACCTTTATACTTTTGAATCACCACCAGTAATGAGATCAGGCCCCTTGGGGGACCAAGTTCTTTTTGGGGTAAGGTATCAGCCACACATCATACTGATATTCACTCCTCGCCTGCTTTACAATGGGTAGTCAGATACCTGGTTTTTCAGATATTCCAGTGGGTGGCTATCTGACCACTTCTTTGATGTCCAGGTCCTGGTATATTGATGAAATTCCGCAGTAAAGACGGGTTGATTTACAGTGATGGCTGCACAAATATGGGGATTAACAAACCTGACTTGACTCATTTTTGTGATTAGAATACCACCTAACCTCTCAATGACTTCCATCCTGAGGAGCAAGTTGAATCCTAACAATTTGCTCTTTACGACCAGAACATCTATATTGATAGGGTTACAACTGTCTATGTGGACTTCCAGGCTTGTGACTCCTCAACTTCCGAGGACCTTTCCGTCAGCATGTCCACCTCTTGTCTTTTCCACAGATGACAAATGGATAAGTTTGTAAGCAAAAATGAACAGCCTGCATCAACAAAAGCAGTATGTTTCACCTCGTCAATGTGTATGTTGATTACGGGGAGTGTCTCTTTCATAACTTGTGGAGAAGAGAGGCTGGCACTAGCATGGTTAGGTAGGAGAGACATTACAACTGGTAGTGCTGTATTTGCATCCTGGATCACCTCCGACCTGTTTCCCAGACAAGTGCCATGGTTCCTGGTACCTTTCGTAGCAATGCATTTCCGAATTGCTTTCCCCTTCTGGAGGTAGTCCCTTGCCAGGTAGTTTGAGCCATTACATCTATAGCACTTCCTTTTCTCAGAAGGGCCCACAGTTGGGAGAACATGTTTACTTTGGGTGGGCCTTGTAGATGCTACCACCAGTTCCTCTTCTGACTTTTCCTTCATAATTGCCCAGGCCAGTAACTCTTCAAACAGCAACAAGTCCATCCTGGAGGCAGGGAGTCCATGGACAAACATGCATGTCATCACGTGGTTGGGCATTCCTGTGAACAGTACTGCCAACTTTCTCAAATTGGCCTGCTAAACATCTACTGTTTCACCTGGGCACAGTTTCCGAGCTTCATACTGCTTGTATGCAGAGAAACTGTCTGCAGCAAAAGCAGTGTATAGTGCATCCTTATCCTTAATTCATGCTGCATCTGCTCTCTCTTCCTTGGTCACTGCTGATACATTGCAAATGCCCTCCAGTCAGTCGAAGGTGAATGATGGTCTTGAGCCGCTTCACACCACAGAGGTCACATACCAGTTTGACTTTCTTGACCTATTCTACTATTGACCCACTGCTGTCAAATTCAGGAATCAGCTTTATATTGAATTTGCCATCTGCCATGTTGCTGAAATAGGGTGTAGCTAAAAAGCTTTTAACTTTTTCGTTTCCTTGCAAACAATGTATTCAAATAATTGACATGGCATCTTAATTCCACAATGAAATAAACAAATCGCAAGTCCAAACTTGAAGATCCCGGGGCAGAAAGAAATGTGGAAATCATGAATCACAGATCCAATGTCACGAATCCCAATACACATAAACAGTTAGAAATCCAACACGCAAGCTGTGATGAGGTAGAAAAATAAACGACTTCTGAATTTGAGAACATCAACCACTTTTATCGACAGAACTATTTTTTCATTGGTCAACAGATGGAGAGGTAAAATAATATTAGCATATCTGAGATGCATTTATGGCAACTGCTGCAACGGACTTATTTATATTTTGGTTATTTAGTCTTCAGTATATCATACGGAACACACATCCTCTTTTTGTTGGTAAGTGAATTTCTCTTTTGCCATGTGATACAAGGCCGAAAAGTAAGATTAATAAATTTTATTCAAAATAAAAATAATTTGAAAATTGCTCTAATTTGATAGTTGTCTACTTTGCAGCTGTGTTTGTTCTGAATTAATGTTTGGCATCTTTTACTATGGGATAGTAGTTAGCTCCTTTTGTAACTATTATAATAATTAAAGAAAGCCCTCATATTTATGGAGCATATGGTGAGACAATAACTTCACAATAATTTTAAGGTTAGCTCTCTCATCATTCTGCAAAAGATACTCCTATTTTTATAAAAACATTTTTGTTTCTATCTAGAATAATCGTTTTTAATGTATAAAATACCTAACTGTACAAATCCTGACAAATTTTATGCATGTTTATATACATATTACATGCAATAAAATAAAGTTAATTTTGGATTAGTTTGCTAATTTTATAATCTTTTAATGGATTTTATTAGCTCTGGAATGTTAAAAATGTGTGAAATTCTTGCGAATGATGCTGAAGGATTTTTTTTTTTTTTTTAACTGACATTGTTTTACTACATTTGTACACGTTCAAAACATGGTTTCAAGAAACTTGTATAGTCTTGAGAATAAATAATAAAAATATATTTTAATATACAGATACACATAATTCTCTGTTTTAAATGTAGATATGTGCTTCTGTAAAGTTAAAAATATGTTCCAGTCTAGAATGCTAATTGAGGGAACCATTTATTTCTCATCAAAATTCTGTTGTCCTTGCTACTGTGGTAAGTGTTGCAAAGAAATTTTAGGTTGTATGTGTGTATTTTTTAAACATCTCTTTCTATAATTTCTAAATGCCCGTACTTAAAGGGCCATGTTCTATAGTTCTGGTTATATATATTTTTTATATGGTTAAATTTTTTTTTTATTTTTTTTTTCTCAGACCCTTGTCCTGGCAGCAAAAAAAAAAAAAAAATTATCCATCTATTGATTGTTCTCTAACAATTTCTGTAAACCACCTCTACATTTTTCTCTACTTCTCGAGAACAAGGTTTAAAAAAAAAGTTTTATTCAAAAGTATCTAATTCAAATTGTACCTGAGAGCTTGGCAAAGACAGTAAGGAATATTTGTAAATTGCTTAATATTAAATCTTTAATATAGTACAGATTATAATTTAATTGAATTTCAAGCAAATTTCTCTTCATATATTGACTATAAGCTGAAAGATAACTAGATGTTAAGACTGATTACATAATATTGTTGTTTATTATTGTCTGTTTTTAAAAATCAACAGTTTATGAAAAAATAGTAAATGACATTGTTGAGCAAAGCTCAATATCCAGTTTAATATTACTACCTTCATTACTTCCAGCTGCAAACTATTAACACTAAAACTACTTTGATCTTCAGATAGAATAATGCTGTCTGCAATTGTAAAATTGTTGCATGTTTTTTAGACTTTTACTTATTTCATATTTAAATGAGTACATATATGTCTGAATTAGGTTGTACAGTTTAAAACAAATTATACTTAACTTTCACCAAAATGAATTTAATTTAAAGTTTATATAATTAATATTTCAGTTTGAGACTTTGATTTTGGAAGGTTATTTTAATGTGTGCTTTTTCTAGTAAAATATTATGCATTTCACAAATTTTCCTAATTCTAAACAGTTTAGTTTTTATAATCTTGTAGTCTTAGATATTAGTTAAAAGTGATTTAATATAAATGAAATGTTTGTCTTGATTGAATTTCTTTATCACTAAACTGAACTTGTTGTATTTTTCCTTAATTTTTTTTTTTTTAAATTTTTCTTTAAGTGCTGAAACACAAGTCTGAATTGAAGAAAAAAATTTTTTGTAACTATAAAAGAATAATATTCAAAATGCTAAGCAAAAGCAATTTGATAGTAACTGAATATAATTGTTATTTGGAAATTCCATTTTTTTTCCCTCCTCCCTGATATTATAATGTTTTTACTTCAGTCTCTCTTTGTTTTATAAATGTGCAAATCTCTTCACTCTATTTGTCATATATCTTGTCTTATGCTTGCCTTCTTAATATGGCTTTTATAATCTAAAAAGTTAATTTTAAAAATTAACTTTAATCATCTTAGATTTTCTTTGAAGTTAATATTTTTAGCCATTGCTATCTGAACTATTCTTGAATTTGCTTTCTGCATGTTCAAGTAAATTTATTGGAATAAATCAGATTTTCCAGCCTATAAATTGTTTATTCAAATATCAAAATTGTTTGAGAGAATGCTTAAAGAAATTTGAAATTAAAAAGCAAAGAAAATACAATTTAACATAACTATGTTAGGTACATAGCAAATTTTGTATTGAATTTAAAAGTTTTAATATTACAATTGCTTTTTAGATGGTTACATAATTGCTTACTATATCAAAATATTTATGCTCCTTTCCTTATGCAATTGTGTGCATAAGTACTCCAATATCTCAGTAAACTTTTGATAAAAAATTATTTTACAGAAAGTTTATTCAGCATAATTTTTATCACTGCACTTAATTCAGTAGTAATAACATGAATGAAACAATGAAAATATCAGTTAATAACTATCAAAACATGAACTTAATGATCCATCCTCATATATGTAGATATTTACTATAAGATAAAATTATTCAGCATGTCTTTCCTCTCTCTCTCTTGCTATCTCTCTCTCTATCTTGATCTTGCTCTCTGGGATGATCCCAGTGTGCAGCATCTTTGGAAAGTGCCTGAAAACCATACCATGAGTTGACCTAAGCCTTGTGAGTGAAATTAGGTAGACAGAACACTTGGAGGCTGTCAATAGCTGTGCTAGCACAAAGTCACAAGTCGTCATGACCGAGGGTTTGAGTGTGCTGGCGTTGTTCAGATTGTTGATCATGCTAGATAACACGCTCTCTCCCAGAAACTGTAACTAAGGTTACTCAGCATAGCTGCAGTATAAACCACAGGTGTTGAACAAACACAAATGTACCTGAGTGAGAATCTGCAATAGGGATTGGCGAGCTGCCCTGGTAGACAGGTATCCTCAAATACAAGTGGCCAGTTAGTATTATTATATAGGAAGGAGATGTTGAAAATTTTGGGACTCGCCATGGGTAGTAGATTGATTTGAGAACATCTTGACATCTCTTTGTATTTTAAGTATATGGATCAATGACCATTTTACTTGAATTAAGAAATAATTCCAAGTGGATGGAAATATTGAAATTGCTTAATTGGAGTAAAGAAAATCTTTTAGATTTTATTTCCTCTCCTGTCTGTTTTTCTAAAAAACAAATCATTAGAATGCTACCTACTTCAATAAAAAAAAAAGACCTCTTATTGGAAAAATACAAATCTGGTGGTTACCTGAAGAAAAATGATGTAGATTTTATTACCTATTACACATGTGACAAGTTGACTATGGGGTGTAAAAAAAACAAACTGGTGACAGATGGCCAGCTTTTAGATGATTCAGTGTCAGAAATTGCAATACTGTTTGATAAGTTCATTAATGATGTTCCAAGTAGTCACTGAATGAAAATTAGATTTAAAATTTCAGAGATCCTTATTGTTTTATTTTACCTTTTTCCTTTTAACAGCCAGTCATCTTTGAATCAAACATTTCAACAAATTTAGTGTCTTTTAATAAGGAATGTCATGAAGAGAAATGTGTGTCAAAATAAAAATACTTGACATGAACACATTTTTTTTTATTAGAAAGTGTTCTTTTTGTCCTGTAAAATCAAAGTGTTTAGATTTTATTGTTGTTGTGGATAGCTAAGTCAGTAATCAATATGTTAACTTGTGCCAAGAAGGCTCTAATTTTAAATTCAAAACAGTTGAGCATAGAGTTCTTCAGCTATGAGTAATGGCAAGTTGCCATTTATGTGCTTAACAATAAATAGCATAAATTTTAAAGTGACCTGGAAAATCTGATAGGCTTAGTATTCAAAATAGGTTCTTACTGTGTGTGTGTTTCTTTTTTCATAACGAGGAATCAATATTAGTGAATCATTAAAGATTTTTAGTTCATTCTCAGATTTGAGGAACCTGTTAAAAGAAAATTGAAAATACTTAAGAACCTCAATGATGAACTTATTTCAGTTTTTGAAGAGTCAATAAGAGTGATCCTACAATTTTGTTTATCTGATATAATTTTTAAAAAAGAACTTGGGATGTGTTCAGGCACAATTGTTGGAATATCAGAAAATTGCTGACTCAAATAGTTTATTTTATTTAAAAGAAAATAAAGAAAAGTCCTTGTCATAGCCCAAGCCAAGATTTCTGTAAAAACACACAAAGCCTGTAATTTATAACAAATATAAAACATCATACCTACTGCACATTTCGTATTTTTTATTAAAATTAAGTAATACTATATGTACCATTATGTTCTATCATTGTATATGTCCAGGCATATATATGGCAAACAGCTTAATTCTGCCTCAGTATTGTATGTGCAACATATACTTTTCATTCTAATAGGATTTCCTTTTGATATTTATGAATGTCTAAACAAGTAGCACATCACAAGAGAATTACAATTCTAAGATTGTTTGTCTATTTTCTTCAGACTAATAAGAAAAAGAATTGTCAGCATTTTCTTTCTCAAATCTTTGATGTTTTTTTTTTTAATTTATCTCTCTTTTTTGCTATTTTAATACAATTATGGTTCTCTTTGGTATTTCTGGTAATTTTAAAAATATCAACTTCTTAATTCATGATGTTTGGTTTTATGGTAAATCAGCGTTTTAGCTAATTTGGGAGGGGGGTGAATCTTTAAATGTTAGCCAGGATTGTCCTTTGGTTAAAGAGCAAAAATTTTGAATGAATTGCAATAAATTTCTTGTCTTTCATATATAAAGTGCTAATTTCAGAGATAAATGTTATTTTTTGTTTTTGTTTTCTTATAATATAATTTATGAAAGGTTAATTTGATTAAATAAGAATTACCTATTTCATATTGATGAGCAATTCACTAGGTCTGACTTTATATTTAAAATTTTAATTTTCTGCATTAATTCTAACGAAATTTTATATATCATCAAATTGTTTGTTGCTGAGTTTGCTTGCAGTTTTTCACATTTATTTTTCTTAGTGCTCAATTTGTAATACATGTGCAAGCCATCTAATCAATATCTGTAGACATGAATTGTAATATTGCTTTTTATCTGATTAACCCATGCTGAAGATGCAAATGACTTTTATCCTTTTGATAAAAAACACAAATTTAATTCTGTTAAAACAAAAATAAAAAAAGTGATCCTGTTTGCAAATTTCTTACTAATGATAAAAAGCTGATATTCATTGTAGCAAAAGAGCAATCTGTGCTAACCTTTTCTGAACATACATACGCATACACAACTGGTACTAAATAAATATTGTAAATACCAGTATGCCATAAAATCAAATTTGTATTTAAACTTTGCTTCTGGCACATGTATTTATTCATGTATAAATTTAAAAAAAAAAAAAAAAAAATTAAAATCCCTTTGGATTCACTTTGTGTTAATTCCAATATCTTTCATAATTCTAGTTGATCTACCTACTTAAATCTTTCCCGAATGTAGCCAGTGATTTTGAATATCTTGAGCCTCCCTCATTTGGCAGTGAGAAACCATTTGATGAACTTCTGTATACTGTTACATTCACAATATTGGCTTTTGAGCAAACATCATATTGTCAACAGCTGTAATTTCCAGATTTTTGACAAACTAAAATTGCTATTGAAAGGAAGATGATTTCAAGTTGTGGATGGAATTTAGAACATGAGGCAGCTGATGGTGATACCAAAAGAGGACTTTGCAAGTAGTTTTGAAAAAGTGAAGGGAGGCTGGTTTGAGGTATATTATGCTGTTATCATTTTGATAATATTAAATGGTGGGTTCCTTCCCAGGCCATATGTGGGATATATACATACACACACACACACACACACACACGATTACTTGACCTAGAATGGATTCCTGAAAAAAATGATATTTGGTCACACTGAGAACTTTTAATCATCTCTTTATATAATATCAAAATAGTTAATTTATATGCAATATTTATATTTCAGTAGCAGTATACACAGGTTTGAATTGCTTTTTATGTTTAAAAACTTAAGTGTTCATTAATATTTGAATGTTTTTTCTCTTTCATACTTGGTGGAAAATTAGGATGAATAGCACATACGCAACAGGCAACCCTACATTTCTTTAAAAATCACCTGGAAGTGAGATTTTTGTATTTTATCTATTTATTTATTAATAAAGTAAAAGATAAAATTTCAACAACTACAGTGTATTTGCTTTTATTTTTCAGTCTTACTCCAGGTTCCTCTATCAAAAAGTTCAAATTTGGATTTGTCTGTCCATAATCCATTTTGCTAAATTATGAATGTTTTGTATGAGAAACATTAAACTTTGCATTCACCTTTATCCACTCAGTAAACTTTTGGAGATGATCAAAATTTTTGTACCATTAAGACAGTATTTTCATATTTGTTTTTATTTTATTTTTAATTTTGAAGTAATTTGAACAAAATGGCAAAATCAAAGCAGGTAAGCATTAACAAATTGAAATTTTATTCAAAGAAGGCTACTCTCAAAGACAAATTGCTAAAAAGTTGAAGATTTCTAGACATGGGGTACAATATTTGTTACAAAAGCAGTTAGAAACTGTCACAAATATTGTCAGAAAATGAGCTGGAGTGTCAAAAGTGACAACTGCTGTTGAAGATAATCACTTGATTATTGAGAGCAAAAGAAATAGAAGGAAAACTGCTACAGACTTGACAGCTGAGCTTAATTCCTTTCGACAGCAACCAGTATCTCTGTGAAAAATCAACTTAGGTCAGCAGGGGTGCATAGCCATAAACACACACCTGCTTTTTGAATAAGCAGAAAAAAACTGTTATGAGCAAAAGTATAAGAACTGGAAATTGAAAAAGTGGACAGCCAAGTTCAGTTTTGAACTTTTTGGTAAGAGGAGAGTGTATATGAGAAGAAAGACTGAATGATGAATGTGGGGTTGTTTTGGGAGAGAGGTGGCTAGAGATTTGATTCAGGTCATGGAATCATGAAAAAATGTACGTCATTCAGTTTTGATGCTATACCATCTGGTTTATATACAATTGGGAAAAAAACTGCAACTTTCAACAAGACAATGATCCAAAGCACTCTTCTAAATTATGTCAAAATTATTGAGTAAAAAAAAAAAAAAAAAAAAATAATGACTTGGCCACCTCAATTTTGACCTCTCTCTGCCATTGAATTAGTATGGTATGAATTGGATAGAGTTAGAAAAGAATACCCAAAAAGTGTGAGTGAGCTTTTTCAGTGCTTGAAGAATGCTTGGGAAGGTTTGCCATGCACTTTTTTTTTTTTTTTTCAAAAGCTGTTGGAAAGAATGCCAAGAATTTGTAAAGCAGTAATTAAGGCAGGTGGTGGTTTTATTGACAAAAACAAAATATGATGCAGTTGCATGATAATTTTTTATACTTAAGTGCTTATTTTTGTCAAAACAAAATACACTGTAGTTACTGAAATTTTATCTTTTACTTCAAAAAAATATTTCATTTTAAGGTGTTGTTTCTTTTTTTTTTAAAGAAATGGACAGTGATCCCAAAGTTTTTTCTTGTAGTGTATGTGTTTTTAAACTTCATTGAGTTACAATGATTTTTCATCATAATAATTTGGCTTCATGGGTGAAGATTCAGTTAAGTTTTCTACATCTGATGCAGGTTCTTCTGATGCTCGTATTGCTCACATAGGAAGGGCAAGCCATCTTGCACCTGCTGTGGTGGACATTGGATGGAGTTCTAACTTTTCTTTTCTACTCTTATTCTTTAGCTTAATCTCTTGTGTAGTTTCCTTTTTTAACTTGACAGACTAGTTTTCTACATAGAAAGATGTTCATCTTTGTTACAGCTCACTCACCACATTAATTTTTGTGGTATATCTTTAATGCTTGTAGACCTGGCTAAATTAAGGATGAAGTTACTCCAGTCTGTATCATGTCAGTACAATGGCTTTGTGGGTTCTTGTGTCTTTGTAGTTTTTTGCCAGACAGGTTTTGTTATTTACCAAAAGCTTGATTTGCTTGAGTCATTCTGTTTCTATTCTGATAGGTGAAATCATTGACTACTTTAACTTTGTTGGACTGATAGAAATAGAAGACAGGTGATACTCCTGTTTAAATTCAATAATCACTTCTATGCTGAAAGGTTTTGTGACCTTTGCAAAGTATGGTATTGCCTGCTATAGAGACATTTCTGAAAGTGACTAGAGCCATGTCATGAGCAGGAGCTTTTTCTGATCAGCTGCTATAACTTAGTTTTGGTTACTTCAAGTTTCAACAGATATTGGTTTTTTATCTATGTGAATATACATATTGTCTATGTCAACCATTTAAATTAGGTAAAAAATGAGTTTTAAAATAATTCTGCCCATATGTTTTGTGCATTTGCCTACAAGTTAAGAAATTGAAATGCTTTTTAGTGTAATGCTATAGCATCAAATCAGTGCTGGTTCAGGTTTAAGTGGGCAGTGACCTATAAGCTTTAAAGGTCAAATACTATGAGATTTGTGAAGCAACTTAAAAGGAAAACTTCTAATTGAACATAAATTTTTCTTTAAACACAGGAATTTGTAAGAGATCCAAACTTTTGTGAAAGATAGTAAATTATCTTGTTTTATGCCCAATTATTTTTATGGAAACTACACACAGGGATGAAAAAAATTTTTTTATTACTTTTATGATAATAGCGTTATTAAAAAGAACTGATAGTAAGATTTCAGTCTTTACCTGTTTAATATTCCTGCAAATACATACTTGAAATCTTCCTTAAATGATTTAATAAAATATTCTCATTTGTATGAGAATTCTGTTTTTCTAATAAAGGTACTCAAATAGAAGTGTTAATATTTGTTTTATTTTATCACCCTGTAATATATGTGATATTTAAATTTTGCTTTTCCCACAAAACTTCATATAGATTTGTTGGAGGTATTTTATCCTCCATTAGTTGAAAAGGACAGGAAACTCAATTCTGTGATTCCTAATTTTATTATATCTTCATTATTTTTCTTAAATTATATATTTAAAAAAAACTGATTGTCTGCAAATTGTAAAAAAGACATAAAAGAATGTAATTTCCTCTTGATCTTTTTTGCAGTCTTGACTTTAAGCTACTGCTGGTTGATACTTTGGCACTAATCTCCTACTTTATCTAATCAGACTGGATCTGATTTACTATTTTAGATATTGGTTGCTGAAGCTGTAGAATAATTCTCAGATATAAACATTGAATAACTTTCAATCTAGTCTTCAAATTTACACATGCTCCCTTCTCTGGATAACAATTTAGAAATCCAAATGAACTTGTTAAATAGCTTGATTTTCAAAATTAACTAATTTTAATCATATGTAATAGATTAACAAAGGTAGTGTGTTTTATAGAGATACATGTTGAAAGTGTTTTATACAATTATTTTTCAATGTAGTTCAATGATAAATATTATTCATATACATTGTTCATTATACAGTGAATATTTCAGCTCCAGATTCATTTAATAGCTATCAGGTTATGAACATACTGATCCACACTTGAATTTGTAAAATATTACATAGAGCCAATCAAATCTAATTAATAATGAATAAAACTATTTGTATATCCACTGTAGCAATCAAAATAATGCTATCTGATTGTCAGTCAATAAGAACACTGTCAAAATAAACGAAGTAAAATTCTAAGATCCATTCATATTATAACAGTTACCAAGAAATACAAAGGCAAATTTGTACACTTGTTAGAAAAGTAAGAGAACAAAATTGTATGATTTCTTATTTCTTATATATATATATATATATATATATATATATATATATATATATATATATATATATATATATATATATATATATATACTAAAATAAAAAAAAAAATGATTAATCTTATATGCACTCTATTAAATTTTTTTTTTTTTCCCCATTGCTTTTTATAATTTCTTGTAATGTTTCGTAAAATAACTCCCCTTTATCCTATTTTGAACTGAATTTGGCAAGTAGAAAATAGTCCATCTAAAATGGAGGTATTTGCTAAGATCTTGTTTAATTACAAGAAATGGTAACTAAGTTGTTAGTATGAATGTATTTCATTCACATTTCTTGCATTATAGTCGAAGCTACAATGGAACATTCTTAGGTGTTAGTTTTTGTCAGTATAAAAATGAAAGTAAGGCATATTGTCAGGAAATACAAATGCAGTTTAGACATGTGTTACACTTAATAACAGATACTGCCACAGGATTTTTTATGCATTTTATTACAAAATAATCTTAATTCATTCATAAATAAGTACCAAAATCTTTATTAAATCATGTAATTAGATTTTGGTATATTTTTACAATCTGTTTTTCATTGAAAATTTCTCATGCAAATTACTTTCATGTAAAAGATTATGACAATAAAATTAACTACCCACCCAATGTATTGTTCATGAAAGCCAATCCAGTCTGTTTAAGGCATTTATCATAAGACTAATAAACAGTTATGTATAGTACAACTAAAAAGCTTCCATTTTTCACTTTATTTTGAATTAGGGCTTTATTTGCCTTCATTCACTGAGACATTTTTATGGTTTATATTTGCCGACTTGGTTTTATTTTTACTATAAATATCTCCTGTTTTGCATTTTTAAATGAATTTACCTAGTTGAGCCAAATAAATGTCTGATTATTGTAAAAAAAAAAAAAAAAAAATCAGTAAAATTATTTGTTCACTCAAAAAGTATCTTATATCACAATCTGTTGAATTTTTATTTTGAATGATATTGTTAAATATAAAACCTTTGAATGAAATTATAAAGAGAAAATTAAGGCATTCATCTTAATTCATATATTGGTAACCACCTGATGTGAATACAAGTTTCATTTAAAGACACTTATTAATATGAAGCCATTACTGCTACATTATTCATAGTAGATTTTAATCTTGGCATGCTATATATATATATATGAAGAAATTTTGAAAAAACAAACAAAAATCCTTAAAATTTAAAATGAAAAAAATAAACGTCTGGCGTTTTGGTTTAATAAAATTTTTTCAAGACAATATTCATCAAAATATTTTTGATGAATATTGTCTTGAAAAGGTTTATTAAGGAGGAAACGTCAGACGCCCACATTTCTTTTCATTTTAACTACATTTAAGGATTTTTTGTTTGTTTTTTCAAAATTTCTTCATTCTGTCGGATTTATATCCATTTATACTTATATATATATATATATATATATATATATATATATATATATATATATATATATATAATGGTAAATAACTTTTTGTTTGCACATTATTTTAAGTCAGTACTGTTTTTTAAAATTATTTATAAATTTAAAAAAAAAATAACATTATTACTCCAATAAGTCTGACATAATTTATAAAACTGTTTTATCTTTATTAGTCTCATTTCCAGAAAAATTTATTTTTTCTTAAAGTGGAGAACTTGATTGTTTGTAAGGTCAGGGAGTAAAGTGTATTTAATTCCTTATTTACAAAATTACTGAACTCCTTATGAATCCCATCATAAAATTGATGTTGGAATTGATAGACATGAACCATTTGCTACAAATTCTGGGTTTCTGTCTACATGAAAGCTAATGCCTTCAGCAATGTTATTGTTTTCCTAAATGTTCTCTCACCGATTCACTTGTTGCAGGCTTGTTCAGTTTCTACTTCATTTAATAATGTCTAATGTAATTTCCAGTAGACTACTTGGCTAGTCAACCATTCTATTGTCTGTTGTAGGAATTAATTCCACCTATTAACTGCTATTGCTAATAAGGATTATTGGATTTTTAAAAGGATGTTGATGGCTAAATATTATAAACTTATCCTAGATTAGATTTAATCTATTGAAGGTGATGGAAATTAGCATTTACCAAGAGGTTAACTAATATAATAAATAGTAAGGAAATGAGAGTGATTAAATCTTCATAATTTTGTAAGTTGTCATATTTGGACTTTATTTTTTATTACATCTATCATAATTGGAAAAGATGACATTCTTTCAAAACTTGATATTTGAGTTTGGAGAGATTTTATTATTTTTGTTTAATTTGTTTTAAATTTCTAGAAGATTTCTTTGGCATATTTTCAACAAGCTCATTTTTGTAAGCTTAAAAAAAACCTCATTTGGAAAAATTAAATTTAATCAATTAGGTAAGTGTTCTTAAAGATGATACCTACTTAGTTTATGTTCTGGTTTCGTGTACCATTCTTACTTTGCTTCATTACTGGTATTCACTGAAATAATTACAAAAAGTTTAGACTCAAGTTATTTACTTAGTTTTATTCTCCACAAAATAATCCAGAATCTTAAGTCTTCAACAGTAACTTAGTCAACAAATCAACACAGTACTCTGTACATTATTGATATACTACGTTCAAACTCAATTGCATTTCATTAAAGAGTTGCTTCCCTTTTTATTGGGTTTTCCCTTTATAACAAACTTCCTCTCTTTTAAAGTTTTCTTTTAGTACACAAAGGCACCACCTCCCCTTGTTGTTTGTTTTTTGTTTTTGTTTTTTTTTTTTAAATGTGTGTGTGTGTCATTGAAATAATGATATAGTTGGAAGGAAATTTAAATGTTCCTTGGTGATAGCTTCAAGAAGCTTTTGTTTGCTGGCACCCTGCTTGGTTAATCCATCTGCCAGTTGATAATCAGTCAAAATCCATTGGATGAAAATTTGACATTTTTCCACCATTTCTCTGAGTGCTGAACAGCCTCCTTTTGGCCACCATATTTGAGGTCTTAGTTAACTCGTATAGACTCTTGTTATCCATGTACAGATCTACACATGAAATCTTATCATTCAAGAGTTCATTTAAAATTTCTTTGAACAACCCTGAATCAATTGCTTCTACAGTAGCCAATATCTCTGCTGTGAGAGTAGACCTTGCCACTCTCTTAGCTTTCTTGGATGTCTACACAATTGGGACAGCTCTGTTAAATTTATCATGTAGTAGGATGATATATCCAATCTGTGAAGCACCTCTACTCAAGTTTCCAAAGCTGGCATCACTAAATACTGCAATTCTTATACTTTTTAGGTCAGAACTGCTGATGAGAATATAAGAATATAAGGTTTTTTAGTTCCCATAACAGGTTATTTACTCTCAACAAATTCAATATTTGAGGTTCACTCTGAACTGTGCTAAGAGCACAATATGTGAAAGAACCATCTGGTCTACTGATATTTGTTAACCAGCCAGTCTTCCCTATGGATATTTTATAAATTTTCCACTCTTCATCTGTTGCGCATCTGTTTTTTTTTATCTCTCATTTGTTCAGGACTCATTATAATTTCTTTTATATAGGATACTCTCTTTGTGTTATAATTATAGAAGACTCCTTCTGCTTTAGGTCAATACCATGATATGTGAAAACCCCCTCTTCTTCCTTAGAGATTCTAAACCTCAGTTTAAAAATTCTCATGACCCAATGCATAATTTTTTTTTAGAATCAGCATAAAGAAAATCATCCACATGAATAAGGATTATACTTTTCAATTTGTTTTCAGATTTGCAGAGGAATGTAGCCTTATCAAACTGGGATATTTGAACATCCAACTTTAAGAGTTTCTCATACACTCTCAGCTACCAATTGCAAGAGACATCTGCCAGTCCATAAACAACTTTATTCAGTTTCCAGATAAAACCATGCCTTCTTTTTTTTTCTTTTGTGAAGCAATGAAAAGTCCTCTTTCAATGCATTTGTCCTGTAAAAAGGCAGCCTTAATGTCCAACAAGTGTAGTTCCCATTTACAGCAAACCGATATGCTTAATATGATTCTGATGTTTTCTTTCATGCATGTAGGAGAGTCAGATCGCATTCCATTTTCATCTTCTTCATATCCTCTAATCTTTGTGGCAACCCTGTCTTCATTTAATTTAATGGTATTCGCCCATCTTGTAGACAGCTTGTCTTGTCAGGGACTTCACAGTACACCTGTTCTTCATTTCATATCCTTAGTTCTTTTTTTGCTGAATCCACATCTTTGTCAATTTCTGTGATTAGAGCTTCCGATATATTTACTTCAGTTTCCCCTGAGGCGTGGGTTTGTTCATGTCAGGTTTGAATACCATTTAGAATATCATATTCTTTGACTTCTATGGTTCTTAGGTTTTCAATATTCCAGTAGTTAGCATATTTTCTTGTTGCTTTTCCCCATTCTGTTCCCACTCACCATTTTTGTTTTTAAAACAGATCTCCATTCTTTTCTTTAAATTTTTATCTTTTAACAGGAATCGGGTCATCATTGAGGCAGAAAGTTTGGAAAGGATTAAATGGACACTTCAACACAACATAAGACCAAGCTCCAATAATAAATTTCATGTTGGGGACTCAATAATCTATTATAAGAGGAATGACACAAGGAACTGGTTGGCCATCTTGAACTCTTTCAATTATGTTGGAGTTAATGTTTTCCATTGAAGGTCTTTCCATTTCATCTTCACTGTTGTTATTACCCAGTCTATGAGTAATATGTTGATTTTCTGTAGATGTATGTTCCTGCTTCTCATCTGGTTCATTATTTATTATGTTTCTGTCCAGGATAGTTCTACATGGCATGTGCCTTTACATAAGTACTCTCATGTTTTATCCATTAGAGGAATCTTGCCCAATGACTGATCCAGGCCCTTTCCACTTCCTTGTGTCATTCCTCTTATAATAGACTAGCAGTAGAGCCCGGTGTTGCCCGGGGATATAACAGTAAGAGATAGATCAAGTATCCACCATCATAAAGACTGAAAAATAAAATTGACAAAGATTATTGTTTAATGTCTGAATTAGTGTTTTTTTTTTTTTTTTTTTTTTTTTTTTTTTTTACGAATTGGTCAAACTCAAACAAAAACCTTGTTTTCAATCGTTATGAGTCTCTACCAATTGGATAGAATTTTATTATAAACAATTGTCTTGTAAATGGAATTTTTAAAGCATTCTGAATGTAAAAATAAAGAAAAAAGTGTGCAAGACAATAAGAAACACTACATGCCAAAAAAAAGTGAAGTTTTGTTAAAATCGGTTGAAAAATGTATGTAGCCTTTCTGTAATCTTTTAGTTTTACAATTTATGATTTTTACTTATTGAATACAGTAAAAAAAAAAATTGCATATTTTGCTTGTGGTGATTCATAATTAGAATTCTGATTTGAATATATTTTCCACTCGTTGTTTCTAATACAAAAAACATTAACTTTATTTGGGTTTATTAATTATGATCTAACAAATCTTATTCATTTAGTAGCCTTTCTGTAATAATAATAATCTTTTTACAATTTATGATTTTTACTTATTGAATACAGTAAAAAAAAATTGGACACCATGTGTATTTAAAGTAGTTTTCCGTTCAAGTTATTATTTTTAGTTAGGACTTGTGTATGTTTAGATTTCATTATCTTTTCTCTAAAGATAAAGAATTTATCCGATGTTTGTATTCGCACAATCAGTAGAGATTGTTAGATTATTGTTTAAGGTTGACGGACACGCATGTCTTAGTTTTTTTACGAATTGGTCAAACCCAAACTCAAACAAAAACATTGTTTTCAATCATTATGAGTCTCCCGATTGAATAGAATTTTATTATAAATAATTGTCTTGTAAATGGAATTTTAAAGCATTGTGAATATTAAAATAAAGAAAAGTGTGTAAGAGAATAAGAAACACTACCTGCCAAAAAAAAAAAAGTGAAGTTTTGTTTTATCGGCTGAAAAATATAGGAAATCCGCTCCCATATTTAAAGGAACCCGCACACACAAAGAACCCGATGTGAGTTGTCCCCCCTTCCATTTTCACGATTTCTCTTAATCGTGTTTTCAAATTGATTTTGTGCAAAAACAATTATATTTTTCCCATTTTTGGCGCTGTTAGAACCACCACAAGGTAATTTTATGTAGTCCTGTGAAGTTTTGTTGAAATCGGTTGAAAAATGTAGGAAATCCGATCCAATATATAAACATTACAGACACACACACACACACTCTGTGTTTTATAATAAGTAAGATTATTGAGTCCCAAACAAGAAATTTATTATTGGAGCTTGGTCTTATGTTGTGTTGAAGTGTCCATTTAATCCTTTCCAAACTTTCTGCCTCAATGAAGGCTTTCTGAGCTGCTCTCATGACCAAATGGTTAGCGATTATATTGTCAGTTTGCCTTTCCTCTAAAGCTGGTAGTTTGTTAATATAAATGATAGGGAGTTGAGGTGTGTGTCCAATTGTCAGTTGATATGGTGTAAAACCTTGTACATTTATTAGTACATTCTTTGTATGAATAGCCCAACATAAAGCTATTTCCAAGTCACATTTTGCATTCAGATTGTGTTTTTTGTAGAGTATCTCTGACAATGTTAAATTATGTCAATCCACCAGTCCATTACTCCATGGTGAGTATTCAAGATTCTGATGTTCATTATCTCCACAAATTCTAAAAATTTTGAATTGTCAAACTCCCCACTATTATCTGTCAAACTTTTTTGGTGGGCCAAAAATGGAAATCCAACATTTCATGATGCCAGAAATTATTTGCTCTGGTTCCTTAGATTTTAAAATTAAAGAGGTGGAAAATCTTGTCACATGGTCTTTCATATGTAGGATTGTTTCCTTCAAAGAATTTCAGGTAAATGTGCTATGAATTCATTAAATTTTGATGACATTGGAAGACTAACTACTGGTCGATGTTTGGCTTTCATAAACTGAAAACATATCTTACAGTTTTCAGATATCTTACATATCTGTCTAATCAACTCAGCATCATCTCCACGGCCAGCTCCTTTGATTAAGTTGATTAATTTTTCTTTTGTGAGATGTGCAAATTGGGCATGTAATTTTTTGACTATTTTATATTTGTTTGGATCTTTGGCAAACAGCATAATGTTGATGTTTCTGCCTGCTTCAATATCCTTCATTCTTTTGTGGTTGCCATCTAATGGGATAGCATAATGCCCAGATGATGTAATTTTAACTAATTGTTTTTGGCCAAACATATTCACAATATCATCAGTGAAATTTATTTTCGTATTCAACTTTTTCATGGCCTCTTTCGATGATAATAGAGGTACACATGTTTTAACGTCAGATAGGATATATATCTTCTTATTTCCTATGGTTGCTGGTATTTTTATTTTGTACAGTGATAAAAATTGTTGTCCACCTCCAAACTTAAATTTCCTGCATGACTTTTTAAATTCCACATTATTTCTGAGTTTGATAAACCTTCCAGATAGTCATCTATCCAAACTTTGCCGGCTACAGTAGCCAACACACCCAAATCCAATATGGCAGATTATGAGGATTCTGTTATAAAAATATTGAATTCTTTTTCAGTCACAAGACTCAACTGATATAATATATGATGGTTTTCTTCTTCCTGTTCATTAATAAACATTAATAAGTTTTTCAGGACTCTTATTAGCATAATGATAGATGCTTTCACAAATCCAACATTTTGTGGGATATGCTTTCTTATCTAACAGATTTTTAGATCTAGTTTGAACAGAACATATTGATAGTAGCCCCTGTTGTTTCTGCTTTCAGGCCTGTTGGGGTACAAAAACTAAAAATGCTGCTGAACATTATTTATGTTCTTCATTATTTGGAATTCCTGATTAGCGCACCCTAATTCTTTCCCTTCAGTGGTACTAAAAATGCATTTCATTGCCAACTTCATGCCTTTATATTGAAGCTTGGTGTTGGTACATGCTGTCAGACATAATTGTCATTGTTGTTAATTTAAACTTCAGTTATCTAACAGTATAAAGGCTAGCACAGCATCTGGCAAAAACTTGGTACTTTTTGTATATTGTTGATTGAATTCTGAGATATATTCATGTATATCCATATTTGAAAACTGTTGAAATGTTTATATCCATCATATATGCTATTGATGTTTTCTCTCAAATAAATCTCATTGAGCATCAATATCAAAACATCCAAACCACTTTCCTGTTTAGGTCTTCAGTTGTAATATTTAAAGCAGCTTCTTGAGCCTCCCCATCAGTGATATTCACCATGAGGCCTTGTTTAGACTCGTGTGTCTGTTACAATCTCTTTTTATTAGGTTTTCCCCTTAAAACATTCACTTGATGAGATCTAACAACGATAATAATAAGAATAATGTATAAGTTTCTTTTTTCCATATCAGCTGCACAAACCTCAAGAGGGAATATATACTGTACTTAAAACATTACTTTAGATGATTACAAACTTCAGGAAATTTTCTGATGCAATTTTCATAAGTCATTACATATATTTGCTTAAATCAATGTGGCATTTTGAGCTGTCTGTGTTCATCACATATTGTGTATTATTATTATTATTCAAAGCTACTTTAATCTTTTCCTTCCATGATTAGAAGAATGCTTAGATTTCTTTAATTAAAACTTTGATAATATCTTACATTTTATTAAATCCTGTATTTTGGATTAAAACTTGTCAGCAGTATTATTGGCAATATTTTTGCAATAAAACTAAAGCTATTAAAATTTTTAAAGGTGAAAAAGTACAGAAATAATTTTAAAATAAGTGCCAATCCAAATTACCTTTTTATATTATATCCTTTCTTGTGAGTTGATAAAACTAAACATTTTAATTGATTTTTTTTCTTCTTTAGCTTGCATAATTATTAAGAATTTAGATCTAGGATATGAAATTTTCATTAAATTTTTCTTTTTCCTTCCTCCCTTTCTTTCCTAAACCTGTTAATTTATGGTTGACAAAATGATTTTACCTATTTTAAATTTGTGTATTTGGGGACAATTCAACATTTGATCTTCATGGAATTTAAACAAAAATTCACAAGTGGGCGTGTAAACACATTTTAAAGTAAAAGCTCTTTCTGCCATCATAGTTTATTTCTGTATACATAAGTGAAAACAGATGCATAAAAAAACTCCTTTTGAAATTGCGCAACAAATCACATACTGAAACATTTAATTTTTCTTAACACAGAACTAGAAATAGACTATATCCAAAATTGTATAAGGCAACCATTAATGTTTCTGGACACTTGGTTACTGGTGTTTATTTTTATTTTCAGAAACCACTTAATCAAAATTTGTTCCTCAAATTTATAAATCTGCCACCTATTTCTAATTGAAATCCTTTTTATAGGGATGTAAATGGGTTGTCCTGTAATTATTAATTTTGAATGAGAACTAGTTGTGCAGCCTTTATGTAGTTTTCCAACCAATTGGAAGGATTTTATGATACATATGTGAACACTCTTCACTTGGGTTATTCAGTCAGCAAAGAGGCACCATTGAGTAAGTTTCTATTCAGTTAAATGTCACCAAATTGATTCTTTGTCTTTTGCAAAGTGTTTTTGTAACAAAAGTAACCAAGTTGATTCTTAGTCTTTTGCAAAGTATTAAGTTTGTCTTTGCAATTTGTAGCTTTTTCTCAAAACCTGAAATCTGTTAAAGTGAGATGTGAGACATGAATAAGCTGAAGAAGAATGCTACTCTGTAGCAGATGGTATTCCTAAAAGATGACTTTCAAAAGTGAAAGTGATGCTTGAATAATGAGTACAATGTCCCAAAAGAGTACTTTGAGCAAAGTAAGTCATCTTTGCTTTAGATAGATCCTTTTTTTTTTTTTTATTAAATGGCTGGATTTTTTATAACCTGGACTTGTACTATATAATATAGAAAGGAAAGTTTCCATCTTGGTTTTGTTGATAAATTTCAGCATAATGAAAAATTACTTTTTTCTTAATTGTATTATGTGCAAGGTACACGTCATGAGAATTATATGTCGAACATATGTGAATAATAAATTAATATTCACTGCCAACTATTGATCTGTAAATGACTGATATGAAGTCACTGATATCCCAATTATAATAGCATAATTCAAGTGACCAATTAAATTTTCTACTTGAATGATTTGACTGCAAATTAGTTAATAACTAGTGACAATGTTATGTAAGGATTTTTTTTCTTTCTCGAGATATCTGCCATTTTTGTCTCCTGTAATGGAAATAATTGTTATAGTGTTAAGTTTTTCTCTTTGTCAGTTATATAGGTGAAATTGTAGTTGGCAGTGGTTGAAATAGTAACATGTATACTGTCAGATGTTTTCTCAATAATGTATCTGTTTTATACTTGTTAGTGATATACTGATTTTGTCAAAATGTTATGATTTTGTCAATGGCTCATTAAAAAAAAAAAATGACTTTGTATTCTGTATGCAATGTAATAAACTGTATGTTACTTGTTTTTCTTCTTTCTTTTTCTTTTATTTTGAGATATGCTTTTGTCTGTGTACTAGTAAAGTATTAGGAGGATGTTAACAGTGGTAACAGAACAAATATGGCCCTGTATTATACTATCAACCCAGGGATGTTATTGGAAAGAAATCACTATAGATATTGGTCATTTCATAAATAAACTGATCTCTAAAAGGAAGACCTTTAACTTTGATGTCAAATCTTTCTTGTTGAACTTTTTGTAAGTAAAATAATTTGATAACACAATGTTATGCTTTACTGATAATGATGGAATCTTGTAACTTTGAAAATAAACAATGAAAATTTTGCTGCATGTTGAAGTTGACAGCTGCAAAGTTGCATTCTAAGTGATTGAGGGGTGTGTTTTGTTTCTTATTCTCATTTTAGAATATTATGACTTAATAATATTAAGTATAATTGATTTTACAATTATACTTTAAACAATTAGCTTGAAATCTGATTTGATGATTTTTATTGTAATTAACCAGCATAAGTTATGTATACAAGATACATGCTCAGACATTAATTAATATACTATCAGGACCAAGTTCTACCTTATTTCACTTTGTTCAGTATGAGTTTAGTCCCAAGTAACTTGCAGGGCTGCATTATCCTTTAGGCTAGTATAGGCTGCAGCCTAGGACCTTTCAAGCTTTTATAAAGCAATGATTTTAATTTTCTAAATGTTATAACTTCTAAATAGTTTCATAAACTGAAATGATATCAATATGACAAACTCATATTTATTAGACATTTTGACGAAATGAAAGCCTTCTTAGTGATTTTGCTTCTTATTGCACCCCTAGAACTTGACAAGCAGTAATAAAACTTAAAGTACATTGAATTATTTATGTATTTTTTAATGTATTTGTTTTTATTTTGTTTCAATTTATTTTGTTTTCGAACATCAAAACATGCATGCAAAACATAATGCATTACATCAAAATATTACTTGTTCATTCTTTTATTAGTGTACAAAAATTAAAATCTATACACAAAATACAAAGAAAGTTATAACAATTTTAAAACAGTAGATGTTCATGTTTTTGCAACCTCAGAACAAATGCAGTGGCAGGGGGAACAATTCTAGAAAGGAATTAGCATGTTAATGGTTAAATGGTAAAGTTAATTTTTTTTTTTTATTTTTAGGCTATTATTTATAGTTGGTTGTGTTTATAGAATGTTTTCTTTGTTATTTGAATATGTATATACAATATATATTGTAAACATGCTGTTGTTTTTGTTTTGTTTTTTGTTTTTTTTTGGCAAGTATGGGTGACCATACACATTATCAGAAAATAAGAGTAATGACTATAGTAAATTTAAAATCAAAATTTCTAAAATTCAATAAAACATTAGATTATAGAGAATATTTTCCTATATTTTTAAGATTACTTATAAATGAAATAAAAAAGGTGCTCCTGTCATTATTTTTTACAAATAAAATCTGTGATATTTTAAACTTAAAGCAAGTAATATTTGTTTCAAATCAGATTAATTATGCTTTAAATCAGCTAATATTTCTCAAATAAAGTTTCAGAAAAGTTTTTTTTTTTTTTTTTTTTGAAGATTTTTTAATAAAGAGAATTACAGTGTGATGAAAGATGGCTAAAAAGGGTGCTTAATCAGTCATTTTAGCAAAAAAAGAAAAATTCTTTCTAGTCAATTTAAATTATTTTTTAAAATACAGTAAAGTATTTCACTTATTGGAAATATTAAATTTAATCTATTAGCTTGAAATTAAAACTAAGATAAAAGCTTCAAGAAAGATTTTTTTGTGGAGCTCCCTAACATACATATATATATATATATATATATATATGTGTGTGTGTGTGAGAGATATTCTTCTCGGGTATAGTATATTTACAGGTAAAAGTGCTCAATATCAGGGATAGTGTGTGTAAATATAAAAGTGGACACTGAGGTCAACATCCAGTGTTGATAGTCTGTTTCATGCTTGAATCTTCAAATCAAGAAGATTACATTGACCTTAGTGTCCACTAATATATATATATATATGTATGTATGTGTGTGCTATATTTATGAGTAAAGGTGGTCATTATTAGTGATATTGCATTTGTAAATATAAATTTTTTGATGGCTATGATACCTACGTTCATAGTTTATCAATATTAATGCTAGTTTTTCTTTAACAAATATTCCACAATATATTGCAAAATTATTTTGTGTTTATTAGTCTATTGAAATCAGATTGCCCTTTTTTCTCAAACAATACACCATTTTTCTGATTAAGATACTTTAATATAAATGACATATTAAAAAATTAAAGTAGCAATAGAAATTTCCATTGATATTGCAGATTTTAAAAGTGACTAATTTGGTGAGTTGATATTTCCATCTGATATTAAGCTATAAGGACTGTAAAAGTTACATTCTGATTATGTGAATTTAAATTTTTAGTTTTTCTCTAATGCATGAAAAACAATCATAAACTCAGTTTATAGCTGAAAATATAGTTTTGATTACACTTAAATGTGACCCTTATGTGACTAAAAGGTTTTGACATCTGTTTAACATGTGACTGCAGTTTTATATTTTCAGTATGCATTCAATTGAACTTCATAGTTCTATACTTAAATCTAAAGAAACGTTGTGAATAACTAACATATATTTAAATATGTGCAAGAAACAAAATTTTACTAAGTGGAAACACATTTAAGTATTTACTGTGGAATATTTCTATAATTACATCTTCACTAAAAAAATGAAATGTATCTATTTAGCCATTTTGAAAAATATAAAGTTTTTTTCATTGATTAGATTATGTCCATCATTACATTAGCAAATTTTGTTACTTGAGAAATACAAAGGAATTCAAAATATGATAGCAGCTAATTGGTGAAAAAAAAGTTGATTCTATTCTTGGAATGATGTACATTGAGATATTACAAGATATTTCTCACAAACAATTTAAATTATCAAATTGACCAAGAGTTACTCTAATTTCCTGTTAGTTAAAGCTTACAGAAAATCTAGCAAAGTCATCTAAAGTAATTATGCTTTCTTGATCATATATGTGCATATACATACCAGTATATTTTCTTGAAAGATATTGACCCTAACTAGTCACTTTCTGAATAAATATTGCTTTGATTACTGGAATATTAATTCATTACCTTTTTTAATTGCCAAAGAAAGAGGTTTATACTTTCATACATCTACTTTTTCTGCTGAAAAGCAAAAATTAATAAAAAAAAAATATTGATTGAAAAATGTCTACTCTATTCTTATTTTTAAAATTCTTTTGCATTTCTGTAACATCTAAGGTTAATGTAACTGTTGCTTTGATTCTTTAACTGATAGATACATTTGAGAAAAACAAATGAAGAATTGTTTTATTGCATAAATAGCTTAAACTAGATGAATAGTACAATATTGATGGCATTAAATCAATAAGTGTGCAAATGTTTCTATCACTTTTCAAAAAGGAAAAAAAAAAGTTTTTTGCAGATTCAGTTTAGCTTAAATAATAAGAGGATTCTTGAAATATTTATATTCATCTAATTACATGGAAACATTTGATCAGTTTTAGGGAAGATGTTCATATGAATCACTTGTTTTTGATAGATCAGAAGGTACTTGAGTTAGATTTTTGTGTGAAATGAGACTATTCCACCAGAAATATCAAATATTACTTTTGTCTCCATTTGAATATAGATTGTACAAGTTCATCACTGTAACTGAGGACAGAGATTTATTTTAATGCTTCTTCATCTGTCAATTAAAATCATTTGTACTTATCCTGTGATGATTAGATTTGAAAAAAAAAATTCACTTGGGTCAAGCTTAAATTTTTATTTATTTTTTGATATTTAAATATTTTCATTAATATTGATAACATTCTTAGTAATATTAAGAAAACAGAAAAAAAAAAATTAAACCATTTGAATTTTGGACAAACTTAAATAATCAGGTTCTCTATTCAAATGCCTTAAATTTAATATTGAATTATCTGTTCTTAGTATATAGATTTAACTGTCTACAAAGAACAGTTAATATTTATTTTTTATAGCCTCAAAGGTATTTTACATCATGTCATTTAAGATTAAATTGTTTTAAATTTATTTTACTTTTGTCTTTTATCATAAAATGTTTATTTCTAGATATATAGCAAACTTGCAAAATAAAAAGAAAACACTGCTATTATAAAAAATGACTATAAGTATTTGTATACTACTACTACTACTATCATTGCAAATATTAACATGTTTATAGTGGCAGATAGAACTGAAATCATTTACTTAGCTGTTAAAGTTGATTGGCAATTGAACAAATTAAGCTACAAGAATAGAGCTTTCTAAACTGGTATGTTGCAACACCTTAGTGGAATTACTGATTTGTTTCTTTAATTAACTAAATTAATCATGTAAGATTTAAATGAAGGAAAGGAACCTGACTGTGAAATAGTTAGCAAATTCAAACCAAGAAGCCATAATGGACACAGTAAAAAGAGAATGCACATTAAAATGACAAAATAATAACCAAGATAGTTTTAAGATCTCCCAAGATACCTGTGAACATGGAAAAGCCCAGAAGAAGACATGAAGAACCAAATTGACTATATAACAATCAATAAGAAATTTAGGAATGCAGTTTTATATTGTAAAATATGTCCAAGTGCTGACTGTTGGAGTGACCACCTTCCTGTCCTATACAAACTCAGAATAGAATTATAGTAATTAAAACCAATGCAACACTTAAGCTACAATACAACAGACTCCAGAATGGCTTAACTTGCAAAGAGATATATACTAAGAGTTAAAAGCAAATAATAATTCAGATGGTACTGCAGATTCAAAGTGGAACAAAGAATGACATTGGCAAATGAGATTATCTGAAGAAAAGACAAAGAAAAAAAAAAAGTTGAAATTCTTGAGATGATGAAAAAGAGGCAGCAAACACTATCAAAGAATGGTACAGAATCTAGAACATTAAACACAAATATTAGAAACAAATGGAAGCAGGCAAAAAAGAAAGAAAAAAGGTAATGACTGAAATGAAAGCGTAAAGAGATAGAAAGAATGAGCATCATAGATACGGCAAGTATGTATAAATGAATAAAAGAATAAAACCAAAGATGTGCTCATTGATAGGATACATAAAATCATGAGGGAAGAAGATGACAAGAGTTATATGTACATTGCATAAAAATATGGAATATCCAGAAATATTAAAATCTGAGAAAAGATCAGCACTGGCCAAGATAAGCAAGAACAAACCAGGTGGGATAGTAAATAAAGATGCTATCAGCCTTAAATAATTTCAGTATTGACTAGACTGGAGAAATAAATGAAATATATAACATTGCTGACATACTGCAAGACTTTAATAGATCCATCTTTATAATGCAAATGAATGCAAGATCTATTAGATAATCATCTTAATGAGCCATGTAAGTAAGCTCATCATTTGGATTTTGATGAATAGAGTGCATAGCAGAATTAGACTGGAAAAAGGACAAGAATAGTGTTTTTTTTTTTTGTTTGTTTTAAAGATGCTTGAACAAGAGATGTGATATTCCTTATCAGACTTATATCAGAGAAAGCAATGCAACTGTAGAATGACATCTACCTGTGTTCCATTGACTATGCAAATGCATTTGATAAAGTATGACAAAGATCTATTTGAACTGCTGGAAAAAACTTGATTTATATGGAAGGATAATCCAAAGTATATACTTTGAATAAACTGTCTGCATGTGGATAGAAAATGAATTGAATACACAAATATAGTTAAATGTAAGACAAGGATGTGGTCTTACCAGATTTATTCAACCTTTACAGCAAAACAATCTTAAGAGAATTAGAAGTCCTACCAGAATTTATTATTGGTGGGCACAACAATATAAGATATGCAGGTGACACCTTGTTGATCACAAAACACAGAAAGAAAACTGCAAGAACTCCTAAACAATGTAGTAAAGAAAAGTGGAGAGCTACAAATTGGAGGTGTCAAAATCGAGCAAGTACAAAAATTTAAATGTCTGGGAAGTGTCTTGATAGGTGACGAAAAATATAACTGTATATTATGAAACTACATTGGAATAGTGAAATGTCTTCCAAAATCTGAACAAAATATTAACAAAGATTTCATTAGAAACAAAGGAAAGTGTTGAACTGCCATGCAATATCAATCCTCCTATATGACAGTGAATACTGGATAATTTCCTTACAGATGAAGAGGAGACTTTACATAACAGATGAGGTTCTACAGAAAGATGCTTAGATGGACAGAGCATATGTGTGACAAGGATATTTTAAGAAAAATAGAAACAAAAACCGCACTTCTACTTAGAATCCTAAAGACTAGTTGAGATTTTTGGGATACATAAGGAGGAAAGAGGACTTGAGGAATTTGACACTCATGAGACATTGAAGACAAGAGGGACAAGGGGTAAACAGTGAGTAACCTATCTAATGAACTTGTGAAAATGGATATCAGAATAGTGAGTGGGTGGAATGATAAAAAGACAAACATTACTAAGTTACAAAAGATAAAAAGTTGTGAAAAGCCATGATCACCACTGCCCTGAAGGGATATGGCAAATAGAAGTCATTGAAAATGTTCTTGTTATAAATATTTTGAGTTATATATTTGGCTTTGCTATCAAAACTGAAATAATGTGTTACTAGAAAATATTTAAGTTTTATCAGTGCAAAAATGTTAGGAAGGTTTGTACTTTAAGCTTTTATTTACTAGTCCATCTACCTATTAAAATGCATTGATTTTAGAGCTAACAAAATTATTCATGTTTATAAAGAAAGGGAAGGAACTCTTCTTCTACCAGAATTAGAATGATTGCATATTTTGTATTTTTCTTTTGTTTGTAGTGTGTTTTGTGGGTGTGCTTGTTAATCCTTTTATGAGACTATTGTTAAAATGATTTCATAAAAATGACACTTGCTGGAGTTTATTGCTGGTCTTTTATTTTAGTACAATAATGTTAATACTTTAGTGCTTTACTTTTTGATGCTCTTGAAGCAAAATATTCTCATATTACTATTTTCTTCACCTTTCATTCTAGTTTTCTTCTATTAACTTGGTCTTTAAATAAGTTTCTATTCTTTTCTAAAGAGTTTATCTAACAATAGCAGCTTCGTGCATAATGATGTAGCTATAATGCTAATCTTAAAAATCAGATAAATCTCATTGTTTCTTTTTCATAAAAGATCTTCTTTAGCCAAGTTGAATATAAATTGAAATTTGTCTTACAAAACATGGGATTCTTATAAGAACAGGTGCTTTGAACAGTAGTTTTAAGAGATTGGTTATGTAATAAGTTTTGTTCATTATACCTGAGAATTTTTTTACATTTTAGTGCAATATAAACAGCATTCATATGATTTACTTCATTGTATTTCTTTTCAATGAGAAAAACATAATTGAAGACAACATTACCCCCCCTACACACACATCTCAACAAGCTGTGGTTTCTCTGTCCACCAGCCAATGATGACATATAATTGTGGCAGATATTTGATCTCTATATAATGCCTTCTATTTTATTATATTGACCCCCACAATGTTACAGCCTGATGTTGGTATTATGGCAGCAGAGGTTGAACTTTGCTGCTAGTAACCTAGGTTTTTCCTTCCTTGTTGCAAATATAAAAAGTGACAGTTTGGCAAAATGACATCTGATATGAAAGCATGTACTAACCAGAGACGTGTGTTTGTTTTGTAAAAGATCCATTTTGTATTCATATCTTCTTTTATTCAAGTTCCTGGAAGTTCCTCTTATATATTCCTTGTTGCAATTCTCACAGCTGATAGAGCAAATTCCTCCAGCTTATTAATTATTTTATATTGTCTTTTATTGTTTTAGAAGTAATTGTAATAAATTTTATGTTAAGCTTAAATCCATTCTTTTCAGTTGTAGTTGTGATAGAATTGGTAGGTTGAATAACACATTTTTGATTTGTTGGGTTTATCAGAATGGTCCACCCTTCTGTTTTTAAATATTTTATGAGCCATTTTGTTTTGTGTTCAATATGAAATAATTAGGGTATTGTAATAGATTGCATCAAAAGTGATAAAAACAAACTAAATGAAATTGGCTAGACTATATATCTAAACATTAAAAAAAAAATTAAATTTAAAAATTTAAAATTTCAGTGTCCCCCTCCCTCATGCACATGTGTAGTTACATCCAACATAAACATCACTTTAGCCTAATGAAGTCCTAAATGATAAATTGTGTCACACAAAGGTTTTCCACTTTGTTGTTAATTTTCCTAACATTGTCCTGGTATATAAAAATCTACATATCATTTTTGCACACACACACATATATATATATATATAATCACTAATCCAGGCAAGTGCTATTCTAGCAGATTCTCTGACCCAATAATGCTTAAAATGAAAAATAGAAAAATGTGTATTCTGTACTTTATTATTGATATTGACATAATTTATATAGGCATAAACCTTACTTAGACTTACTTGACTTCTTTATGACAAAGTGATAGTCTTTAGTCTTATAGAGCATGTTTACTGTGAGACAAAAATAAGTAGTATAGTATAAGTATTATAAAAAAAAAAAAAAAAAGAAAAATTATGAGTAAAAGCCAATCATTTATTTACTTTTAATACAAATCCACTTTCAAAATGTATTTAGGATTCTTTATACAATATAAATTAGTGTTGAGTAAAATAAATAGATATTTATATGTGGAGCATCTAGATTATCTTTTTTGGACATCTAACCATTTATAATGTCTGAAAATGTGTAAGTACCAAGAAGAGGAATCTGGATAGTGCTATGCTGTTGTTGAATATTTTTATTGATAATTCTCCAAAACACGTCTTAATAGTCTTGTTTGTTATATGCATTTGGACTTTCAATAAGTTTCTCTTACTATATACAAATGCATGATATCAAATTTATTTGCTCAAACCTTTCAGTTAAACCAGTCAAAAATTTTTTATGTTTCATCATCATCATCCTTTTCCTGCACACTGTTCTCCGTTATTTCTCCCAAAAGCACTTCTTCCATTACAAATTTGCTATCACTTCTGCAACAAGCCTTCCACATTTGTTTAACTTATTTTAATGTTAAGATTTAGTTTCTTTATTTTTCTCAGCATTTTACACAATTGATGAATCTATACCATGTTCTGCATACATGCTTCTAACTGATGTATGACTTATTTATATTTTTTTTCAGTATTGACACCTGTTATAATGGTTAATGTCACGTTTAGCCGCATTACCACTACTTGATTACCTACTAGAAAGCATATGTAATTGTTAAGAAAAAAAAGTAAAAGTTATTTAAAAGAAAAAAAAAATTTATATCTGTAAAGCAGCATTAATCAGTCAGTAAGTAAACTGTAGTGGCTGTATACAATATGGGGTTCTGCCATTGTCATCTTGTAAACTAATGACTGTCAGATTCAAATACACATACCAGATGTGTGTGCTTCAACCTTTACTACACACACACACACACACACAGTGGATATATGTAATATATATAGGTTGCACAAATTGATTGATTATCATTAATTTAATAAAATATTGTCTATGTATCCCATCTTTTAGTAGTCCCAACAGATAAAATTTAGGTGCGAACTCTAGACTATATAGTAAGTATGGTATGACACTTCAGCCAAAATTTGTAAGATGATTCATGATCTTCAGATGTGTAGCTTGGCATTGTCTTGTTGCAAGATTGTCCTCTTTTGTCTGAATCTAGAAATCTGGGCTGTCAGCATTTTAATGGTTTATTCATGTTCTATGAAATCTTGAAGGATCATGCCTTTTGTCTCCTAAAGACAGTGCACACCATTTTGCCTGCTGATGATTACACTTTGAACTTTTCTTTGATAGGAATCCTTATGTTACCAATGGATAGACTGATATTTTTATTTCCAGCTCATAGTAGGCTTTAACTAAAAATGCGACCCAGGAAACTCATCTTCAACCTTGTCATGGTTCAGCAACACCTGATAGATTTGGATTCAAATTTTTCTGTTCTTGTATGAATATTCATGGGTTCTACCTGACACAAACTTTGTGATATCCCAAGGTTGTCAATCTTTATTTCCAATGTTCTGAAGCCAAATGTGACGTCGTCCCCTGGTCGCAGCGCCAACTGTGATGTTCTATCCTAGTCTACCACGGCACCAACTGTGACATCCCTAAACAGCACCAATTGTGATGTCCTCGCTGCAGCGCCAGCTGTTTGCTCCTCGCTGCTCCGTTCGGGTGTCGCTGCTCCAAACGTGACGTCCGCTTGTCGCGTCCAGTCGTGGTTGTCCCGTCCTGTGACAACCAACTGGCTTGGTATCGGTCGCGGCACCCAAATGTGACGTTCTAACCTTTTTGGTGATTCGGGTGGGAATCTGGTTAGATTTGATATCAGCCTCGTCGTTTCCCAACTCGCTTCAACGCCTGGTTACCAAGGTAACTGCATTGATCTCCAGTCTGCCTACCCACGTTGTGAATTGATCTTAGGCAGACGAGATCAATCAGTGGTTGGGGCCGTAATGCAAACCGAGTTCAACGGGGGGGTGATACCACACAAATATGCATAAAAGAAAATAAAATGAAAACTCAAAAGTTCAAGGTATCAAAGAAAAAGGTAACAAACTTTATGTCTAGTTGTTCGATACATAGGACTGCATCTATCTCCCGACCCGTTCTATGGATTGTGACACGTCGTTTTCCGTTAGGCAAGTTTTAACACTTCAAGTTGTTGGCTCTCTAAGAAATTGGTTTTACGGTGTGTCTTCGGACGAAAGTCGAAAAAAAATTATTTCGGTGGTCTGGATCTAAGTCGCTCTTCAAAATAATTGTTCTTGGGTTGAAGAGGAGTCCGGAATTTGCATGAATCTTGGTCAGCTACCTGCGAGGCGGCTTCAACTGGAGACTCAACTCAAACTTTTCTGGAACTGAACTGTGCTCGTTGTGGCTTCGCTTATATGGACACCGACCAAAACTGGGGTGGGTTTGTCGGCGTCAGGGTTTCCTCGATAATTCTAAATACATATCCACCTCTCTGGTTAGGAATTTCCACTTTTTTTCCATTTTTGGGAACCTTTCCTACTCCCACCTTCTCACCATACTTCAGAGGGCGTGAACTGCCCTCCCCATTTCTTCGTAGCAGCTTCTCATACCTACCCTCTGGATGGGCGGCTGCAGCCTCCTTCGTGCGCCACGTGATCACCACTTGACCAATGTTGTCTTAGTCGGGCGTGGACTTAATCAGCGGCTTTGTTTGGAAAAAAAATATCTTGCTTAACTAAAAAAATTATCCTTCTTTTCCTTTTCTTCCTCTTAATCGCTGTTATCATTTCTCTAGCCACAAATGGGACAATATGAACAATGGTGGTCATAACTCTTGTTCTACATGTGGTTTCGTCAGGTATTTTATCGCTAATTATCCGAATGGGTGGTCTTCTTAACACGGCCAACGTCGCCCCAAAAAGACATTTCTAAATTCCCATTCATTCCCCTTCGGTACATATTTCTGATAACATAATTTTATTATCGCAGGCCAAGAATGTTCCGTTGAAGGAAATCAGTCAGCGGACACTCGTGGGTGGCTTTTAATTTTTCATATCTGTCCAAAGTCCTTTTAGTTGCCTGTTTTTCGTCATTTATCGAAATAACATTTTCATTTGAATTTTTCTTTGGCCAGTCGGTCTGTAGTTGATAATAAGATGCCTTCCCGTACCAATAGTTTGTTTTCATATCCTTAGATAACACAGCCATCGCCAAAACATATCTGATTCTTTCTTTCTTTCCCTTTCTTTTTACTCAGAATTTCCCTGTCATTGTAATGACACCCTTTCACCATTTGTTGCTTATCAAAATATCTCTTAGCCGTGTGTGTGTGTTCTGCTTATCATCTACGATTCGGTCCTTAGCCTCTCCTTTCCTTCTTTTCTTTCTTTTCTTTTTCTGCTTCGTTAAATGGTGCCACAAAAATTCAGCTCTGTAGACTGTTCCTTGGTCATAATCTATGGATTCATGTGGATGAGCTGATAAAAGCTCTGATCATTTTGTAGTATGACAGCTGTGAAATCCCCTGCCTAACTGATTACATCCAAGCATTGATGAATGTCAATAGCTGCAATTTTTCTAAACAATACAGTATTACACCTCTGCTTTGTATTCACTTTTGTGCTAGATGACATTTTGTCAGATTCTCAGCTGCTATCTGTAACAAAGCAAAAAAGAATCATGTGTTATTGGATAAAAGGTTCAACAGTTACTACTACATGACTACAATCTCATTTTCATGATGTGGGCTGGCATAATAAAATAGGAAGCATTACTTTTGGAGTGATCATCTTGTGTGTATGTATTATTATTCATCATCAAAAGTTATGAAACTTAAGTTTTTCATTTGTGTTAATGTTAGTTATTGCCCTTGGTTTTTGGTTGTTGTTTAGTGCCACCATGTGGTGGCTTCTATAAAATGCTGGCAGCCATATTGAAAATGCTTCATTTGTTCAGTTGTCAATATTCAGACTAACAGGAGGATTACCTTATAGCAGTTGATTCATTGAGGATTAACAAGTGGCAGCAGAGCGTAGCTGATCTGCAGCAAAAATTAAGTGAATTTCATTTTCTATTAATCTGTTACTTTTAAAGTTTTGCGACTTACAATTTATCTAAGAATGGATAATTCTAATACATATTCTTCCAAATGACCTCAGAAGCTAGACAATGATTCTGCCTATAAATGATTGAAGAAAAACCTACATATTTGGAGTAGGTTGACAGACCTTTCAAAACCAAGACAGGCTTTGGCCATTTACATATCTAGAAAGGCCAGAGCTGCCTCTTCTGAGATAGACAGTGAAGATTTGGAAACAAACAGGTGTGGCCACTATCATCCAAAAACTAGATAAATTATTTCTGCCAGGTAAAGGGAGACGGCAATTTGTTGCCTTTAATAATTTGTACAATTTGCATAGAGCAGCAGAAACAGAAATAAAGGATTTTTTGATTGATTTTGACCACATCTACTTTAAGTATACATGGAAAAACATGGCTCTTCCAGACCCAGTAATAGCATTTATGCTCCTTTCATCTGTAAACCTTCCTGAGAAGAATACACACTTAATAAATGTTGGCATTGAAGGAAGAGTCTTTCAAAAATATGAAGGAGACAAACATATTTTTGGCTATTCACTTATTCCTTCAGATATTGTTAAATGTACCCCTCAGCCTGAGATGAAAATGGAAAGTCAGGACACCCTTTTTACAGATAGATTCATTGACCATATACTCATACCACCCAGGATGGTTGTACTTCAACCAAGCAACTTCCTATACAAAATTTAAATCTTGTGGGTTGCAGGGGGCAGGGTTCAAGATATTTCATATGTGAGTCAAAATTTCATTGGACATGTGAATGCCCTCATGCATATGAGAACAGTGATCAAGGTCTGCAAAGGAATACATAAGAAAATGTTCTGTTGTCCTTGTTTGTAGGTTATACTAATAGTACAAGGCTGCAGTCTCTGGTGAATGATGTCAAAAGAGTTGTGCTATTTTGGACATGATGTTTGACCACTGTCTGTGGAATATTTGAATTCATTAAGTTATTATCAGCAGTGTTTAACTGTGGAACAAACCTCTGCTTCTGCATTTTCTTTTGGTGATGAGCTACAGTTGAATCTGCAAAGAAATTGACTATTCTCTGTTTGATTGGAAATATGAGGTCAGAAATAACTACTGATGTTGTCAAATGTGAAATACATTTACTTTTAAGCAAAAATACAATGAATAAAGCAAATTTGATTTTGAATTTTCAAAATGACACTGACTTTTAGAAAGAGAATAATAAAACCACAATCCACCACTTCAGGCCATTATTCTTTATCTCTCTATAAACAATTAGATAATGCTACCTGTAATTTGATCATGTTCTCAAAAATGAAGGATACAAATAAAATAGCTAACAAACTGCATAAACAGTTTGGTCATCTTAATCCACAAAAACTCAGTTGATTCACAATGCAAATATAAATAATAAAGTTTTACATGAAATTAAATCTGTATCAGAGAGGTGTGTAACTTATTCCAAATTCAAAAGAACCTCTCTCAGACCTATTGTCAGTTTTTTTATAGCAACTGAATTTAATGAAACTGTTGCTTTGGATCTGAAAATATGAGGCAAAAGTTATTTTCTTGTGATCTGGTAACTCATTTTTGTGCAGTGAGGGTGATTCAAAACAAAATGGTTTCCACTGTTATTGGAGGGCTCTTCTCCAGTTGGATAACTATTTTTGATGCTCAAAAAGCATGCTATCTTACAATGGGTGCAAATTCAACAACAGTGAAATGTAGGAGTTGGGTGAAGCCTTCAACATGACAGGGATGACAACAGCAGTAGAAAATCCTTGGAGCAATGGTGTATGCGAGAGACTTAATGCTGTTATTGGTAACATGACAAATAAAATTATTGCAGATACTCAGTGTTATTTGGATGTTGCTCTGGCTTGGTCTATTTAGGCTTGCAACACACTTGTCAACAATTCTGGTTTTTCCCCTAATCAGTTGATTTTTGGTTTTAATCCAGCTGTTCCAGATATCTTCCATAATAATCTTTGCACATTGGAACCTGTCACTACATCTGCTACAGTAAGGAAAAATTTGAATGCATTACACCTGGCTAAGCAGGAATTTGTAAAGCTTGAATCTAATGAAAGAATTAGAAGAGCATGAAAGAGTAATATCCTGGATACTGATATAAAAGATTTAAGAAATGGAGATCAAACATTCTACAAAAGGAATGATAGCCAAGAATGGCATAGGCCCGGTATTGTGATTGGATGTGATGGGAAACTAATATTAGTTTGTCATGGGGTGTCATGGGGCATATGTCAGAGTTCACACTTGTTGCTTGATTAAAAAATCCAAAGTCTGATCATGATTCCTGTTCAGACTCTAGTGTTATTTCAAATTACAACAAACAAATACTTCTCTGCAAACTTCTTACCCTCCAGAGCAATATAATGATGAAGATATCCTTCACCTATTTCCAGAGGAACAAAAGACTAACATTTCAACAGAGTCCAGATGTCCTCCACAGGAGGAGGAGGTTGCTAAATTTGGACCCAGGAAGGGTGGTGTGTCTCTTCCCAAACCAGGAGATGACATAATGCAAGTTTGCTGATGAAGTGATTTTTTGAAAAGTTCCCTTGATACCAAACTATATCTCTTTACATACATCCTGTTGATTCATATTTCTTGAATTCAATTTTTGACTTCTAACCACAAAACCTCTACTGTAATGTTTCTTTCAAATTTATTATTTTTACAGACAATTTAATTTAAGCTTAGTTTCTTTTTAGAAAGATAACCAAGATCAGTTGACTACTGTAGTTTTGGAGAAAGGAACAAATTCACTCATTTTGAACTTTAGTTATGTACACATTTCTTTTTTACTATCTTAGTGAATTTGCTAATGAGCTAAATCACTGTGACACTTCAAATTTGTTTGATTCTTAACATTAAACTACTTATTTCTTTGTTTTGGTTTTTTACCCAATTTTCCATCTATCTTCATTTTCTTAGTTCTATTGATTTGTGACATAATAAACTGCAACTAAATTTAAACTGTACTTAACTCAAACAGGATATAATATAGAATATCTGAAGAGACAAAAATATCCAAAGCTACAATTAGCAAAAGTACATCTGACAATGGTTTCTTCTGTATCAATGTTTTGTTTTTGGTTGCAATAAAACATAAGTGCCAAAAAATGTTATAATTTATGCTGAGTGCTTATTTTCTTTTAATATTGATTTGACAATGGAAAAGTTTTATTAATGCAACTTGACAATTTGGCATTATCATGAACAGTTATTGATAAGAATATGTGCATGATATAAAGTTTGTTCCATATTTGAAGAAAGTGTATAAATCTTCCTTTGATGATGCTGGCCCACTTGGCAAAATCTGATCTCACATTAGAATTTACTTTGGAACCCTTTCTTTTCGACACTCTCTTCTATAAGAAGAAATATTTTCTGAATTGTTAAAAATGGTCTTTAGTTTTACACTATAATCATCCTAAATCATGATACTTATTTATACCTACTTACCTGAATACATATAAAACTTTTTACTCTTTTAGAAGTTGTTGAATCTATTGTTTGAAGTCATTTATAGAATCACTGTTTTATTATTGACCTAAAGTCTTACAAATATTGATACTTTCACTAGAAATTTTTATACAGAGAATAGTTAAGTATGTATCTTGGTACATTAATACATTCAATTTATTGTCACAAGTTATCTTTATTTTATATAGCTCCATGAGTCACTATTGAGATGTAGGGTAAAATATATGCTTTTTAACAGTATAGGACAAAGCCAGCTTTCAGCAAAAATATACTTGCTATGAACAAAGTTTAGCCATAGATAACGTGTGTGTGTTTTTTCCCTCAAGATTAATAATCTTTTGCTGGTACCAGTTCTCTCATTATCATCCAAATATAAAAGTTGGTCACTATGCAAGCTGATTTAAAAAAAAAAAAAAACTTTGTAAAAGTTTCTTTCCTTTCACAAATACCTGAACCAAATTTTCATTTGTTTTTCTTAATATATAAATGAATTACACTTCCGCTTGAAGACTTTTAGATTAACTATCTAAGTATAAATTGTTTTTAGGAAAACATAATAGTATTTAGAAAATTGTTGTGGACATCGAATAGCTGCCAACTAAATGACAATACATTTGATTTACTAACTTTAATTGTTATTTATACTGTGTGAATATAAAGAGCTGAGAGTGATCTCTGGTTTGGTTTTCTATATGGTTACTCTTGTTAAGTTAGTGATACTTAATTAGTATATTAGTTTTAATAAGTATATTTTCAAAAATGTTGTTTTTGTCTATTTATACAAAAAGATATTGTTTCCAAGCAGTAAAATTTATTCTTTATCAACTTTTGATTATATTTTCTTTTGTTTTGTTTTTTAGCTTGTGCATAGTCTTTACAGATAAGCAAATTTTGTAGCTAGTGACACTAAGATTTGGTCTTATTTGTTAATTTAGGGAAATTTAATTTCCCATTCTTAATCTATAATTGTTGTCAATATGTAGAATGGTTATTGGGAAAACCAAAATTGGCATTATAACCACATGCAGAAAATACCATGATTTAGTTTTAAACTATTTTTTCCATTCTTAATTTATTAGTCTGCTAATTGAGTTGCAGCTGATTTAGTTTCATTCATTTAAACAAACTTTGTTTTTTGGTTGGATGAATTTATTAGTCATTTACCATGTTTCTCTCTCTCATATATATATATATATATATATATATATATATATATATATATATATATATATATATATATATGTGTGTGTGTGTGACACACACACACACACACACGCTTAATGATTTCACCTAAAATTTCAAATTTTATGTGAGGTTGGGAGGGATTCATTACTAAAGTTTAATTTTAGAGGATAGTAGCTTTTATTCCTAAATTCTAGAAAATATATCTATATAAATGTTTTGTTTATGACAAATCTACCTGAGGAATAATTGATTTATATGGAATGAATTAGACCAAAACATTTCAAAATTGGGCCTGTTCATGTCAGGATCTGATGATTCAGATTTTTGATTATTTTCTTTATATTCAAAATATTAAAGATTTATATTTGTCTTTTTTATTGTAGTTTACTGCTTTGAAATATTATTTGCAAAGTAGTTTTAGTTTAATAAGTTTTTAAATAGAAAATTATTGCTTATTCTGCCAACTGTGGATGAGTGAAACTGCAGTTCATGATTCTGAGAACTTATAAATTATGCACACACAAAAAACATCATGATGACTATCAATTTTATACCTCACAATCCTCAGACTGCATCACAACACATTGCTTAGGCTTGATATAAAGGTTACTGTGTGCTTATGTGAGGTAGAGGAAGGTGGGAAACCAGCTCTTACCAGTTCTTTTGTTTAGGGCTGTTGACTTCAGTCCTGTGTAAGAATGACTGCAAAATACTTTCCTCTCCCCAATTTATAGGAAGAAGCACACAAATGCATGCAGGGATATCTTCCTAACGAATAAGGTAACCCACTTGTCGGTTTCATCTGACTCAATCCTGATCTGTCTTGTCTTGAAGTAAGAATGCCTTGTTCACTTGTCTGAACTTTCTCTTGTGTGTCAATCCCAATTCTTAGTTTGTAAACATATTACTGTTGGTTTGTTTTATTACTGTTAACTTGCCTTGCATATATTGTTTACTTGCTTTATATTATTTTTTGCCCAATTTTTTCTTGTTATTGCAAGCTTTATCAATTCTGTTTGTTGGATAGTTTTATCATTTATTTTACATTTAACCATGGCTACTCACTCTACAAGGGTTAATGTTTTAGGTTATTTATAGTGTTGACTTTCTAACTTGTTTATTTATTTTATTTTGTATATCTTTGGTTTCTAAATTTTGGTATTTGAAATAAACTTTATTAGATTTCAGTTACAGATCTTCTGAGTCATAAGGTTGCTTTAGTTAGTATAGAAAGAATTTGTTTTTGTCTGCATTTGGAAATGAGGTCTCATCTTTTGTTTATTAGTTTATGTTGTTCTGTAAAGCTGATTTGTTTTTCCACCCTTCTAGGCAAAGGTTACATTGTTTTTCAATGTTCTGGTGCTGTTTTTATTTTTTTATATATATATATATATATATATATATATATATATATATATATATATATATATATATATAAACCTAGGAACCAGACAAACCTACCCAAGTTTCACCTAAGTGGATCGTCAGGAAAGCCAGCTTTCCCTGATGATCCGCTTTCAAGGTGAAACCTGCAGGTTTGTCTGGCTCACTAGGTTTATCTAGGTCTGCTCTACGGTTGTATCGAGCTCTTTGGTGAGTTAGTTGTTTACTTGTGTCGGGTCTTTTTCTTTGGACTTCAAACCTGTATCTGTGCGATTTTTTTTTCGACAGACGTTCATGATTCTAGCTCTTTCTTTTTTAAACCTTTTTTCCCTTGAGATTGATTTGATTATTGGCAAATCAAAAATTTGAGGGTTTTTAAAAAAATTAGTATAGTTACCTATATTTGTGTGTGTATGTGTGTGTGTGTGTGTATATATATATATATATATATATATATATATACACACACACACACACACACACGTATATATATCTTCTTGCTTTTTTAATAATAAATTGAAAATACATTTAAAAAAGGATCTTTTTAGCTACTTTATAAACAATGCCTATTATTATAAATGTTTTATGATCTATAGATAATAAAATAAAAATCCTTTTCATATTTCTTGAGGTGAAAGCTGACAAAGAAACCTCTTAATCTATTATTTTCATTCACCAATATTTCACTTATATATGAAAAAATTCATCTAAAAAGTCTGCCTCAGAATCCAATTTTCCTTCCCGAAAGAATTGTTATTGCAATTGAATGAAAAGCTATCCTGTGGACCATCAAATTTAACATTCTATATTTGTTCTGCTAAAACACCATTGATTTGTTTATGTATGCATACTGACACTTTGTGCTTAATTCATCTTCAGTGCAAGTAGAGTTTTGTCTATTTGTTGGCATTCTATTATGCTTCAATATTGCGTTTCTCTCTTTCTATCAAACATAGCTTGCAGCAAATTTATCCTCTTTAGAATAGTTTTAAACATTCATTAACAATTCTTGTTAATTTTACTTTGTCCATAAATTTAACATTTAATTAAAAAGGGAGTGTAGATGTAATAAGGAAACAAAAAACAAGCATCACATTCTGCAAGATTTTCTTTTAATGTTTTTTTTTTATTAATAAAAAAGTAGTTGTGCTTTGGGGGTGGGGCTTGATGAGGCTAAAAAGGCATATACCTGTAAATATTTTTCTGTTTGGTTCATTAAGTAGTAAATTGTTTGTTTTATACTTGAATCAAAAGTCAAAAATATTTTTATAAAGTCTGCATATAAAATTACATATAAAAGTTTTTTCTTTTTTTTTAACATAAAAATAATGTCACATGTGCAAAATGAAAGCATGTTTGGATGTTTTTGAAGATTTCAAAATTTTTAATTTTCTACACTGATGGAAGAGGAGCTGTTCTGTCTTCTGAGTAACTCATCTGCACTTTGAATCTTTTGTGCTCTTCCTTTTTGAACCTCATCAACAGGCATACATTTGTGTAGTGTAATATTTTCATGCTCATTTTCTTAACTTTACATCACATTTGAGTTATCTATATCTGAATGCTAAAAAGTTCTGTCTGTACAAATAATGTAAGTAAACGAAAAAAGTATGATATATCAGAGGGTTAGGAGATAAAGAATTGCTTTAACATTACATTTGAAGAACTACAGCTGTCTGTGGCTTAATTGATAAGGCAGTTGTCATCAACAGGCTAAAAAAAAAAAAAAAGGATGGTGACTTATTCTTTATTATCTGTATTGCGTAATGATGACCATAGAATGACAGTTCAAGATTTGTAATAAAAAGCAACTTAAATTAAGATTTAAGAAATACTTGTTGAAAAAGTATTTACTTAGAAAGGCTTATGAAAAATGAGAGTAAAAAAACAAAATACTTTAAAATAATTATTTTCCAAATAATCAAATTTTCTTTAGCATAAACATCTACCTGCTGGACAAATCACCCCACTTTGCATTTGTGTTGATCTACACAAACTGAGAAAGGCTTCATGTATGTTTCACAGAAATCGGAAAGTGAAATTAATGCCATGGTGATAAATGAAAATGCAAATTCTGTTTCCAATATATTTGGTGATTTCTTCAGGGATTTATTTGACACAGCATTGCTGCTTCTGTCCTCACTCATAACAAACTAAAGGACTAGATCTTTCTTTCAGTCAGTGAAAACTTCCTCTCTCTTCTAACACCCCTATACCCATCTCAACATTCCAGTGCATGGATCTGAGAATCTCCACTCAAACGCAAATGGGTGGTTTGAAAACTACTCTTTATTGTGTGACTGCTTCTGTAAGCCTGTGAATGGAACCTCTTAACTTCTGACCAAGTGGCACATGATTCTAAGTTTGTTTTTTTTTCATTTGTAGATGGTAAGTAGTTAACTTGAAGATTTCTTCCATAGTTTTTTTTTTTTGTCTAGTCATAAAAACTGCTTTGCTTTGACCCAGACAAAATCAGTCTGCTATATTTTGTAGGTGTTCTAAGCCAATTTTGTGGAGACCCACTGCATAACAAACAAAAAGCTTTAAAATGCTTTTTTTCTATTGAAAGTGTAGAGTTTTTTGTGAAACATGAATCTATAAATAATGTTTTCTGAAATCATGTCTATCAGATATCTCAAATTACTTGCAATTGTTTAAGTAATTACGAAAATCTCAAACATTTTTTAAAATTTGCGATTTATTTCTCTTTGCTATGATTATAAAATAAGATGGTCTGGATTTTCTCCTTTTATGGAATATGCAGTTAAAATATTTGCAATATATATTCAGCAAAAGCCTTGAAATTTATTTAATATTTCTACAAGCTTTGTGAAATGTTCAACAAAAGTTATTTCCTCAGTGCTATCTCAGTTTTTAGCTTTCTATTAAAGTGTTATGGAACCTTTTTACCTCACTTCACTGGAAATGGCCCCTTCTTCTGGAGACAAAATAGATAAGCTGAGTTTTAGTCTTTGTAAGTCTCTATATCTTGCCTAGAGAATACAAAATATAATAGACACTGATCCAGGGAGCCTACTTTGCTATGGGTCAAGGGTTAATCCCTGGTGCCTGAAGTATCCTCAAAAAGGAATAATGCAAATGAAGTTGAGCATGTACTTGTGGGACTCTTACTTTAAACCCATCCGTGTTCCATGTTCTGCTTGAGTAGGAGAAATACCCCTTTAGCCTTGCTTGCAGGGGATAAGATACACTCAGGTCTGGTGGAGAGGGCCTACTTCTCAGGCAGTACTACTTCCACGTGAGTGCTACAAACATTCATGCAATATCTTTAAAATAATCGTACATTTTTGTAAAGGATTTTTTTTTTTTTTACATTTATTTTCAACATGAACAATATATTTACTATTTTATTTCTTCTTTTGTCATCTTACAGCCAACTTGTTGATTTTCCCTTTCTCCATACATTTTTACTAAACTACTAGAACTGCTCTAGGTAACCTTTTGTTATCCCCCTGGGAATAGAATATTTTTCATTAAGAGAATTCTGAAAAAGAAATTGTTAATATGAAGCTATAATATTGATTGAATATAACCAAAGCCTAAAACTTTTTGCTTAATCACCAAAGAAAATCTGCAATCTTTGAGTTCTCTTACTGGAATAGGATGCCTTTTCTTGTATCTAATTCCAGATTATGTTTTTTATTTTGGGTGATTTAATTGGGAGCAGAAGTTGCTTAAATCAATTGTTTAGCACTCCTGCAACTTATAGAGAAATCCCACAATATGCATAACATCACCTTCAGTTACAAGCCTGCCCTTGATACAAGTAATGGTGGCTAATTTGCTTGACATATCTTTTGCATTCCATGTTACATCCCTTGTTGACCTCTTTCAAAAGTAGAATATTAGTAATGAATCTTTCTCATCAAAGTAAGTAAGGCCATACATTAAAGCAGCTAATATAGCCAAAATGACTTTGTGTGTTTGATCTGAATATTTCCAATATATTGGTTATTCCTGTGTTATATAACTTTGCTTATTCTCAACTACTATCTTTATATGTACTATCAATCTATACTAGTCTCCTTGACTGTGCATATTTGTTTGGTAAGAAAAATTTAGCACAAAACTTTACAAACCAATTTTGATATACATCTCTATAAAATACCAAAATTGTCATTTATTCTTTTCTCTATTTTTAATGTTAGAATCAAACAAAAATACACTGGTTCAGCCTCCACTTTTTTCTGTAAATGCTCACATTGATATTACTGGTATGACAAAAAATTCAAAAAGGTTATTTTTAAAATGAAATTAGTTCTTTCAGCCTAATCCACTTTCCAAAATGTGACTTAAGTATTTTCCTTGAAATTCTCTCCTTGGCCATGCTAAGAATTTTTCACTACCTTCCTTATAAATGTGCTTAATTCATCTAAACATTGTTGACTAACCTGATAGTTTATATCAATAGTTTTTGATTGAATAAAGACACATGTCCATTTTAAATTGTTTTGTTATTACTTCTATACCTACAAAGCAGTGTAAGTGTTTAGAAAGGTTTCCTTTTCTGACATTTTCATTGTCCTTGTAAAGATGATGAATCATATCAATTATGGTTTGGTTGCCATGTTTACATGTTGTATATATTACTATTCACTTGGCACTGAAGTGTTCATATCCTTTTCAATTTGCAATGAATATTTTCTGGTTACTTAGCTGAAATTCATTACAATATAAGAGTTCTAATAAAGGAACCCGAATTGAATTTTCTATTTATATATATATATATTTTACTTAGGGAGAGGAAACACTTCATAAAATAGCTGAGATTTTTTTTTTTTCATTATAAGGACTCGTGTTATAAATTTTAAAGTCCAACATGGCTTGAAGTTAGTGGAATTTGTAATCAAATTTAATGAACAATCTACAACATTGAATTTTTTAAGTCTTGCAAGTAGAATAATTGTTGTAGTTAACTTAATTGTTTCTAGACATTTACAACATCAATGAAAAACAACTTCCCAATTGAAATCTCTTATGATTTAATCAGACATGTTTAATTCTGGTTCTAATATTATAATCTGAAGTTTATATATTTTCAGGGTGTTAATGTTTACACACTAATGTTAGTAGGACTACAGTGTACTTATTTACCTGAACTGAACATTGTTCTATTTAACTGTGATATAACATTGCTCTGTAACTATCACATTGAAAGAGTGAAAACTTTTATATTCATTTTAATAATGTATTTAAATGGCCAAGTAAAATCAAACCTGTCTATCAAATTTGATAGTTTTTAATAAGTTGAATAGTTTAAAAAAAATATTAATTCTCAATTATGAATAAAACCATGAAAATTATGGATTTAAAAAAAATTAAATAAGTTAGCAAAAAAAAAGTTTCACCTAAAACTAATATCTTAGTTTTAAATCTAGTATCATTGTCTGCATTATTATTTTTTGTTTATGTAATTTTGGGAAAGAAAATTAACTCCTATTAAATTCTAGTATAATAATTTCATCTCTTTTTGAAGTTATTTTCCATGTAGTTTTATTTTCCTCTAAATATTTCAAGTCGTTGTCTTGAGATATTGGTTGCATTAATGTTTGGCAACATAGAAATATGCAGTGCCTTAATAATTGAAAAATGTTAAGCTGTTTTCTTTGGTTGTTTTGTGCTTTTAAAAGTACGTAATCATAAACTGAACTCATTCTTGCTAATAACTTAGAAATTTCTCTTCTATAGCATAAAGCATATGTGAATATATAGATATCTACTAAACTTTACTGAGTCTAGCAGAGATGTAAATGTGAGGAGGAAATTGATGGTGGAGTAGGAAGATTGTGTTCCAACAGATTTTTAAAGTGGCAAGGTTTCAAGTGCTTTGAAAAAGGCAGCAAATAAAATGTTTTCTTTTTCTTGAACACAAAAACCAACCTGTACTACAGATTCAAAATCTGCACCTTGTTCAGTTGATGTGGCTATAAGTATAGATTTTAGCATTTGTTTTCTACAAAATGCTATTAAATTTGATCTCTTTTAATATAAAGCACTTAAGACATAAATTACAAACTGTATTTTTTTTCTCAATATTTTTTACTTATTGTTGATTCCATATTCATAAATTTGAATTGATTTTATCAACATTTATAACATATAGAAATAGTATCACTTATAAAATAAGTTTTTTTAATTAATTCTCTAAGTACCAAAATTTTGGAATTCATTCTGAACAAATATTCTTTAAAATCACAAGTAGAAGTAATATAATAAATGGTGTTAGAGCCGAGTTGTTGTTTTTCTACATAAATTTGCAAGATATCCAGATCAATATAATAGTGTTAGGCAAGCATCAGAGATGGGTAGTTAGTAAAAAAAACAAAAAAAACAGTTATTTTACATAGTGGTGGCATTCTGAAAACTGATAAATCTTGATATGTTATATTAATTGTTAATATTTTTAAAATATGATTTTTAGTCTGTTTTTCTCTTGCTCTCTCCAAATAATCCCGTATTAAATCGTTTTTTCCTTGATCTTCATCCTACAATGATTTTTCAATAATAGTGTGGCTATCATAAGGCATTATGAGGAATTTTTACAGATAGGTGAAGGACAGCTTAGCAAAAGTAATTTATTATAAACTTCATGGTGGTAAGAACCTGCTTTCTCTACATGACATACAATTGAAAATTTAACCACTGGAAATGTAATTCAGATGTTTTAACATCACCACCATGAACTGTTTCTGAGACAGCCTTAGATTTATTAAATTTGTCAATTCTGCATTCTACTGATTGTTGTACTCATGGGGGGTTTCTGTAAAGGTCTGTCATCATGAGGTACAAACTGTTTACTGGACATGTTTCTTGACCACCTTGTAAGTGAGTAGAAGTGTATTGGGAGCTTATTTCAATGAAATCTCTCAGCAAATGGAGCATGTTTATTTTGATGGACGTTTCTCTTCATGAGAACTGAACCAAGGCTACTTAACCATGAAGGAATAGACTGTCCTGATGCAGATTGTTGTTGAAAATTGAATAGCTGCTTGTGTGGGTTACAATTAACAGCAGTATGCAAGAGAGATCTTCAGTGCATGCATCAAGAAAAACTCTCACTCACCTCTCAATGGGTACATTTCTGGTTTCCAGATAATGTAGCTCTCTAGTGGGATGTTGCCAGTAGAATTACATGTAATAGTTTGATGAGATGTAATTCCTTCTGAGAAAAACCACTTTGTTCTCTTTTGAGAACAATGAAGGACCTTAAATTAAATGGACATAACTCTGCATACCAAAAATTGTGAACAAATTGCTTAATATTTTGATAGCTCCATTTAACAGTACATCCGTTGCAGGAAATGCAAACAGGAGATTAGAACATGCATCAATAACTGTTAATATATATAGATGTTTGGGGAATTGGAAAGATCCTTTTTAAAATATCTGGACAACCATTCAAAGGTCTATTGCTTTAAGCTTGGTCAAGTTTATGGTATCTTAGTTCATGATCTTTTGACAAATTATTACAGACATGCTTAATATTTCTAGGGAGTATGCAGTGTTTTGAGAATGGACAAACTAGTACATCCTTGTGACACCTGTATTATGTATGGAGCTGCATATAGAAAATATAATGTTGCACAATTTGCATGAGTAAATGTGTCAGTGGCAACATTATCTTCATCAGATCTATTGGATATGCCATAAACATGAGGAAAACTGAATTTTCTAATGTAATATTTTATCATACTTTTTTTGTTTGAATACTTTGGATAATACACATATGCTTGTATGTTGATCTGTGTTGCCAGTGACTGATGGATTTTATTATATAGCCCATGCTGCCTCCTCAACTGAAAAATGAAACAACTTCATTAAAATATACATGAATGAAAGCAACAAAGCCTCCCCCATGTCACTATGGTTTCTATTTTGTAATCTGATGCCTAAGTCTTAACAGTAAATGGAGTATTCTCATCAGTAACTTGCATAGCATTGTGCAGCCTTAAATCACTTTTTAGACTTTTAAATGATTTAATTTCTCAGTCCTTCAATGAAAACTCGGTGGTTTTATTTTGTCAGAAAATAGGCTTATCTACTTGGCATAATAGGCAAACATCGCAAGAATGATCTGCAATGATTTATTATCATGAAAAAAAAAAAGAGGAAAAAGTATATCAGGATCTTTTGGTATATGAAATATGATATGGTAGCTTAAAAGAGGGGATATGCAAGTAGTATAATGGCCCTCAATGCTGAATATGGAATCGGCATGTAGTTTAAATACTGATTTGTTCCCTTTTTCACTAATGCCTTTGGGAAAGGCATGAATCTATGCTCTATGCCTTCAGTCCCTCCCTCCCTCCCTCCCTCCCTCATGCCAGATGAAGATTAAACAGCAAGGTAGACTGTGCTTTTTAGTATTAGCTGGCAGCCGATCTTGGGTTTCTGAATCCAGAACTGTGGGGAAGCTAGTGGAAAACAACTCTTCAGATGTTCCCAAGAAATCATGACAATTCACAAAAAATAAGTTAAAATTGAATTTATGGTGAGCCATGATCCTTCATGTCCTAGAGGGACATGGCAATTTAAAAGAAAAATGTTATTAAAAATGTTTTTATTGAAAGTTAATTTATCAGATTTTGCTGTTTCAAGAAAGTGACTATGATCACACTATAACATTATCAAAAAGATGCAAAACCATCTGGTAAAATATCTTTAGAAATGTACTTGTTCATTTTTCATTGAAAACAAGGAACACTGTTATTAATGCCAAAAGTATTTATTTGAATTGCTAAAGTCTTGCATCAGCCTCAAAAGTAGTCAATTCTAAACAGTAGAATCTGATAGTATGTTTTGCAAGAATCAGTGGTTATATACATTCTATGCTGAACATATTTATTCTTCAGTTGAGAAGGAAAGGAGGTATGTTGCTGAGTAGAATATTCACTTTTCAATCAGGAGACCTGGGTCTGAATTTCACCATAGTCATTTTGTCATGAAAATGACTACTTGATGTTATCAGGCTGGTGAGGCAATCCTATAATGTGGCACCATTGGAAAATGCCTGAAAACTATGCCAGTGGCTGACCCAAGACTTGTGAGTGAAATTGAGTAGACAAGTTGAGAGACCATCAATGGTTGTGCTAGCTTGAAGTCACAACTCCTTGTGACCAAAGGTTTGAGCATACTAACCTTGTTCAAACTACTGATCATGTCAAATGATAATCTCTCTTCAAGAAACTGTAATTAAGGTCTACTCAGCATGGTTGCAGTATAAACAGGTGGGCACTGGATTTTGAACAAACACTAATGTGCTAGAGCAGGTATCTGCAACAGGGATTAGCTAGTCACTCTAGCAGACAGGTGTGCTTAAAAACCAGTAGCTGACCATTATGCTAAATAATCTCATTAAGTATTCTGTCAATCTTTGAAAGTGGATAGGAATCCAGTCTATGAATAGTTTGAGAATAGTTCACTGTTATACATTATTTATTTTTTCATAACTATTATTTGAATATATTTAAAGACTTGAGATTCAATAACTCCAATAAGCACTAAACTTTGTTTTTTTTTTAATATTTTCCTTGTCCTTATACTTTAAATACTAATAATTGGCTTGCAATCTGCTGTAAAATAGGTGATTCATTTTTGAAAGCTGTTAATGCACTAAATATTAATGGTGACTTTCTTTCCCATATTTTGGCAATACTTTTATGGAGTGCCTGAAAATCAGTCCCAAGAATTCTATCAGCACATAATTTTTTGTAGTAGATTTAATTTAAATTCTACTTCTTATTTTGCAAAATGAGAGAGAGAGAGAGGTCAGTATTCAACAGATTTGACTGTAAGAGAAGCAGAAGCCATTCCAGTTACATAACTCAAAGTTTTAGATTGAATAACTTTTCAAATTTTATAATAAATTTTCATCGGTTTTGCCATTATCACTCAAAGTTTGAGTTGTATATCATTAACAAGCACCTTTTGCCTTACATGAAAATAATGAAGTAACACCTGCAATAGACGATTCTGATCTAACAGTTGCTAAAAAAAAAAATCACTATTATCTTAAATAGGAATTGTAGCAGATGTTGTGGAACAAGTGTTTTTTTTTCTTTTTAACTTTCCAACCATTTTGCACTTCCAACAAGTTCCTCCAGCTGGACAACAATTTGGGTGGTGATCATGACCATAAAACCAACTTTTTTTTTTTTTTTTTTTCATATAGATTTAGCAGCTGCAGATGTGTTTGAATCCAGTGTTGAAAAGGAAAGAAGAGTTGATAATTGTTCTAATACTGGAGTTACTGATGCACTGTTTGATTATAAACAGAGATTTATTGTGCAACATCTATTGATCCAGCTTGATCAAAGGCAGTATTTAAGTATAGTTTTGTTCTCAAGCTGTAATACTGTTTGATGTAAGGCTATTGATGAAGGCAGCATGAATTGATTCAGATTTATACTGCCCAGCTGTGACATGGGTAAAGTTGCAATGTTTATTATTTTTTAGTACAGATTTGGGTTATTTGCATGTTGCTAAAAGATGCCAGGTTTATTTTAATGATAGTTTGGTTTAAGATGTGAGATTTAAGTTTAATGTATATTGCCTCACAAATTTACAGAGCTTCATCATATGTTGTCAACATTCAGCAATGTAATTAAACATTTGATACCATGTAATTTATGAGGTAGGTTTTTGTCTAATTTTCATTATATTCAGATTAATGTCCATATTTATCAACATTTTGGTTGTGCTTTCTGGCTTCATTCAGGTATTTTTCAGTTCAGGTAACCTTCATGGAATTGCAAAAAACCTTTATGGAATAGATTTTTCTTATTCTACCATCCATGTTTAGTGATATCTTGTCTTGTTCTTTTTAGTACTACCTATTGCTCACCCTATTTCTACTAAGTTTGTACAGCCTGGCACAAGGACTGTACTCAATTACTATGCCAGCAAATTTATGAACCACTGCTTCAATATATTAGACTACTATCTCTGACAATTCTAAGCCAACAGTTTGTAGCCTTAAATCTAATGTTCTGTCTGCTGCTGTTATGCTTGACCTCTTTTACTGCTACTTCTACTGCTGAAGCCATGATGTCTCTCTTTATTAATGGTATTTATTTCTACACTAGATTTACTAAGGAGGCTGTCATAGTTGAGCATATGGCTGATTACTTCAGATGTCTGCGTCTCCAGTATTATGTCTAGTATGTTTATTTAATTCCACAGGGGTTGATGGCCACTCTTTTTCCTTTGTAAATGATCAGCTATGCCTGATTTCATAATCTCACCTTTAATTATGGCTTTTCAGTGTTCCTCAAGCCCTATTTTAGTGGGTGGCTGGTTTCACCTTTGTATTCTTTGCCACAGCTTCAAAGGATGGAGTACACACAGTTCTTGGTCATGTTCTCTACTGTGTTATGCTGAGTTAAGAGATTTCACCATAAGGTTGAGCTGCTTTTCAGTATTGTTGTTTTATGGACTTGCAGATCTTATGACATGCCACTGACAGAAGTGAGACACTGTAGTAATATTCCAATCCACCTATATGACCCTTTTGTTTCTGCCTTCACAAGCTGATATTAAGTTTGCAGTGTAATTCTAAAGGGTACATTTAATACTCGTTATCTCCTGTTGGTATGTTTCTGAGTAGTTACACATAAATTTTGCACCCTATTGTAGTTATTGTAAAATACCTTTCTTGTATGGATGGTGGAAATTGAAGTTATTGTCCCTTGAAGACTGGCTTGTAATATGTGGCTGTTTTGAACCCATTCTCTGTGTGAATTATTAGTACATCTAGGAAGACCATCATTGTTGGTAAAATACGAATTGTTTTACATATGAAGCTTTGTATAAGTGGTTTTCTCTTAATTTTCTTGCAAACTATCTATAGCTACATATGTTTAATTGTTCTATATTTAAATAATGCATTTATTGAATTGTTTCTTTTTTATTATTTTTGTTTTAAATTCAATTCTAGAATATTCATTGCTTGTGTCTGAAATAACTCACTTCTCTGGTATGACACTTTATTGAAACCTGAATCTTCTAAGTTTATATCTTAACAAACTGAACTGAAACCCTACCTACTTTCCATTAGGCTCTTAATGCATTCTTTTATTTTTATTTTTCATTCACACACTCACTCTGTAGGCTCCAACACCCACACATTTGGAAACTTGAGTTACAAATCTCTACATTAAAAAGCCACAGACATCTTGTAAATATATAACTTAGGAAATAACTATGAAAATGTGCAGTTGTATATCTGCATTTTTAGTTTTCTTTATTCTAATACTGGTGTATTTTGGTACACTTGCATGTCTTTTAGTCTACCAACTGGTGTGTCTATTTAAATTTATATCTTGGTCAGCCTATGAGTTTTCCATCTGACCCTCATATATATATATATATATATATATATATATAACAATCTGAGTAGAGTTCCACGCTCTTGCAGTCTTCAGATGACTTGCATTCTAGTCTTTTAAAGATTGCGAGAGTGAAACTTAAGTAATAACTCAGTGTGTCTTTTAAGTGTTGACATTGTGATGCATTTTTTGCTGTTTAGATAATCTGGGCATTGAACCTTTGATGAGTGGGTAAGTGATTGCTTTTTTTTTTTTTTGTTTTTTTCTTGTCTAAGGTGTTAGGTCTTCTGGCAAGTTGTCTGTTGGTTGCACCAACATATTTGCCTTTTCTCTTATATATATATATATATATATATATATATATATATATATATATATATATATATATAGGGGGTATTAGGTTCAGCTAAATTTGTTCCTTTTTCCAATTATTTTAATCCTATTATTCATCAACAATTTTAACAAATTGGTTAATAATATATTCATTTTTTTTTTCTTGCCACTAGCTTGTTAATGACTTGACAGTAGATATTGCAGTGTCTTGACTCAAATTCATCAATCCATGTTTTCTGATTCACATCATTATTGCAACTGGAAAAGGTAATAATCTGAAAATGCTAAATCAGAAGAATACAGTAGGTGTTGGAGGACATCTCACCCAAGCTCTTGAGTAGCATTTATTTCAAAAATAGTTACATGGAGAGTGAAGGTAAGCAAGTGTCGAAGAAGCAGATGTCAATAATGCTCATTTTTGTCAACTTGTCACTCCATTGTCATATGTCTAAAAAGAGGTAGAATTCAATCAAGTATCAAAAACAATAAACAAGTAGTACAGGAAGAATAGTTACAAAACCCATGAAACATTACAGTAAAAATATTTTGCATGTTAATTCAAATAACATTGGGAAATATGAACAAATTTATTCTACATCACAAAACGTATGTCCCTAATGCAAATGAAAGTGTGAATCAGCTCACCATTTTTCCGATTTATTAAATGTTATTAGTAAGCAAAGTTCAAATTGCAATAATACCTTACAATTGAAATCTCTGGACCATGATTTGTCACTTGTCATGGCCACTAAAAAAAACAGTTAATGTGTAGGCAGTCAACTTTTTGCTGATTATCTGAAATGGTTCTAATAAAAATGGCTACTTTCTATCAGCTGGTAGTCCTATGAAACAGTAGGAAATAGTGTTAAACTCTAAAATAATTGGTCACTTTTCATAAAATGCCTACATATAAAATTAATAAAAATCAATTCATATAAAGAATTGGATTCTGCAAACTATTCTGTATTCCCTTTACATTCCATCTTGACTACAGATTTTTGAAGACTGTTAAGGATATATTGCATTTTAATTTTATTTTGTATTTTCAAAAAGTGCAAAATAAAAAAGTTTAACACCAATATAATCACTGTTGATATTATAAAAAAAAAAAAAAAAAATTGTTCATATTAATGAGCATTTTATCTGCCGACACTTGCACTATAGTATGTGTATTTCAAATAATATAGAATGAATAAACATAATTGTAGCAAATGAAGTTCCAATTTCTACTATTGATTTTTTAATTAGTTTTACTGTGAATGCCAGATCTGCGATATAATTTTTTTGTCTTTTTGTTCTCTTCAGCTTGACTCTGAAACTTGAATCAAGATCAATTTAATAGAGTAATAAAAATATGTTCATTATTACCTAGTTTATTTTGTGTTTAAATTTACATGAGTTATAAACAAATGACTTTTAATTGATAATTTCTGGACTGGACAGGTTTTTTTTTTATTTTTTACAATAACAATTGGTTTTACCCTCATTAAAAAATATATTTTCTTAAAATATTTTTATATAGTAGGTATTTTGAAGTTGCAGACAAAAATTAGAAAGATAAAATAATGCAGGGAAAATGCTTTTATCAAACTTGTAACTGATTAGAGATTATATTTATAATTTTGTTTGTAAAAAATACTTCAAAATGTTTCTAAGCCAAATTTCTATCTTGTGTGAAAAAAGTCATTGCTATTTATAATTTCAAAGATTAATATAATTAAAAGATGAAAGACACTCTAAATATGTAATTTTTTTTTTAATTGCTTGTATTAAAATTTTGTTTTCACTTCTCCAATTTGAATGAATGAAAGTTTGTTGTTTGTGCTCTGAATAAATCTTTGAAATATTAATTTAAATATTACAATGTAGGTAGATAATTTAAAATGGCTTTTTAAACATTTATCTTTTTTAAATGAACATTTTTCTTTGGATAAATTTTGCATGATCTTCATGTCAAATTTTAATTTTACTCCAAGATTTTATCAAGCTATAAAACCAAATGATTTTATTTTTGTTAATGTAAATTTAACAAAAAATAAAAATTTGATTTCATAGCTCAAGAGAAATTCAAGTAACCAGTGATAAAATTTATGATTATTCAAATCTAAGATGCTTGTTTTTATGTTTTCTTGTAAGTTGTTTATTTTTATGCTAATATCTGAAGGTTGTTTAAATTCTAAATTATATGCACTCAAATTATGCAAATCCAAAAATTTAAGCATTTCCCCTTTCATTTTTTCTCCCAATTCATTATGTTAAAAATTTTAGTTAAATACATGTGCCACAGTTAATATTTAGAGAGCAACAAGTATAAGTGTAAACATGTTTTTGTTTTTTCTTGATTAAATCTGAATTGAATTTTCTATTTATTTTGATCCTATGAAGGGAATACAAACTTTGTTAATGTAATATAATTGACAGCATGTCAGTCTTACTGGAATAGCTGATGAGGTTCTTAACATAATTTTTAAAATAACCAGGTAGTTTTTTTTATTTCTCTGTACCTAAAATTTCTAAAGTTAGACAGACTGTTACTTGATTCAATTGGATTGCTTTTAAATCCATGTTCACTTTAGGTTTTTGTGATGAGTCAGATCAATTCACATTTCTGAAAGACAACTGCATGTTCATATTTTGCTTTGATAGCAAACTTTAAAATATACAATAGCTGCCACTTATTTCATTCTTTTGTTCTTGTATTCTCAGGGCCTGCACTTTCAAATATTGCTTTTCTTGTATGCATTATTGGATGTAAAATTGGTATTCTGGATTATTTTTGTTTGCTTGATGGCGTTCTTTTAATAAATTGTCATTATAGAAGGAAAAATAATTTGATTATAGTTCAGCAAGTAAGAATTTCATGCAATAGATATAATAAACTAATCAAATAGGGTGCAGATTTATTAAAATAGTTGCTATTGGAATAATTTCTTATACTTTGAAGCATCTCTTGATAAAACATGTAAATAAGCATTTGTGTTTATATTTGAGTCATTTATTTACTTCAAAATGATTGGATTCAGGTGATATTATTTATAGGTATAACACATCATTTTCACATATTCTTTCTTGAATTGCTTGTGTGTGAGCAATATAGCTAAAGATGCCCTTCCTTTAATAATATTTATATTCAGTTAATTTATTAATTTAATAAATTTGTTGTATCAAACAAATTATATAGTAAATTTCAAACTTGGCATTATGATTCAGTTGCATGAAATATCAAAAATAACATTGTATATTATAAATTTTAATTTTAAGCTTATTGTTTGATATTAAGTCTGATAAGGCAATAACCTTCTAGAGCATGGCATGAAGCTTTTTGATTGAACTTGCTTCTGTAATTTTTTTTAGGAATCAAAGATGTAAACCTCTTTTGGATGTGTTTGTATATATTTATATATATTATTTATTTATTTTTTTGTTTCCTCAACAAAATAAACTCTGACTTGCTTACTTCTATGTAATTGTTCACCACAATAGAAAATGAGGTTCTTTATTTTCTGGGGTAAGTAAATTAATGGTTGAGTTACTAAAACATAGCATCGCATTTGATGTCCTGTTATAATATTGTCACTCAGATCACTGTTAACAATGTCATGAGGTACCATTTGTAAGTATAGAAACTTGTATGAACATCAGTTATGTGCCATGCGTGATACACACTTAGGTGATCATGTATCTTTCAACACATGACTGACAATGCAGATTTTTTTCCTTCAGAAGGTTGCCATTTCTTTCTGCGGTAGACTACTTGCCATCCAAGGCTATAGAACCTGGTCTGTCCTGCTATTTACCCATAGCTGGGGGTGGGGGGAGAAGAGGATTCATATCTTTCCCAAGGGTATTAGCACATAAGTGAATGTAATGGATTTGACTGGAATTCGAATATAGAAATAAAACTTGCAATTTATTGTAACATTATATTTTTCCTTCCTAGAAAGGAAATACCAGCAGTATGAATAATATTTACAGACTATGCCTACCTATATCATTTAGAAGGTTTTGATATATGACCAGATCTTACTTCCTGTGTAGCTATTTGATCATCCTTCGCACGAGGACATGGCATATATTCTTTATTCTCTTGTACTGATACTATTGGGTTTCTTTCCTATTGTTCTTTTAATAGAGATGGGAATTGTCTTTGTTTCATGTCAAGGTACCAGGTCATAAATAAACACAATAGATCCATCCTGATATCTGCTATTTACAGAATTCCACTTGACCTACAAATATTATTACTTACACATTTCTGAAATCATGTGGGTTCAGTGTTCATTGGCCAAAATAAATGTTCATGGGAGGCAATATTTTTTGCTCTACATAATCTTTGAGAGTGCAGTACCTTTAGGAAGCAAGTTTCCAATATTTCTAGGGCAGATTTCATTATTTAAGGTTCAAACAAACCACCTTCCAACTGATGCTGTTGAGCCTCTCTTGCTGTCCTTTCATAGTTTGGTGATATGGAGTAGTGTTACTTGTGGCAAGCTCCTTTTTGTGTGTGTGTGTGTGAGAGAGAGTGAGTGAGATAATCATTTGTATCTCTTGATATGAAATACTTTCCTTGATCAATGTATATAATTTAACATTCTGTATAGGTTAAATAGCAAATTTCAGCATATATATTAGGACATGGAAATCCAAGAGAAGTGTGAGTAAATCTATAAGACACTTGCCCAGCTTTCCACTGACTATCCAGTGAATCCTTCATGTTGCATCTCTATTCTTGTTCATGTTAGTATGCACTGAAAACTGAGAAAGATCTGTTTCAGATTCACAAAGTAACGGAAGATGAAAAAAATGCTAATTTGTGAAATCAGAACGCCAACCTTATTTCTAATTGTAGGTATTTTATTAAGGGCTTTGCTTGCTCGGCCTGGGTGGGTAAGTACATGACACTTGGGGCAAATTCTGCTTTGTCAGTGTCAAAGATCAGCTCCCCTCACCCTACCAACTTCCTGCCCATCTGCACATTACAATGTGCAGCTGGCAATATAAATGGGTGGTATTGGAAATACACTAAGTACACTATATTCGCCACTAAAGGTGGACCAGAACTGACTCCCTCGATCCCAAGCATAACTGTCAATATAGAGCAGCAACTGGATATTATCAATGACTAGTTTGTTGTCACTCGTCCTCAGATACTTTCCTTTTATCTACTTGTTCCGTTTTGGTCAAATGGGTACCACCAAGAAAGCACTTCAAAACCCTAATCTGAGAGTGATACAACAGAAACACTTGAAATTGAGGTAAAATGAAACTTTCTTCTTCTACATGAGTGTCCCAATCATAGTGTCACAGTGAGTATTCAACAGCTATCGTAAGTAAATTTGCATGGCACAGAACAGTAGGCAGAAGCCTTTTCAAGTCACTACTAAGCTGTTCATTAGATTTTGTGAAGGGATTTTCTTATTGGTTGGGTATCTGCCAACGAAGAGGGGTGGAAAGCTCAGCAGACACTGGAATCAAACACTGGATCACAACGAGCAGGGCATGGATAAAACTTTTAGCAATGTTTCTTTTTATTATCACTCACACTCCCTGTTCTATCATCCGTTTACACAAGTTTGCTAGGTAAATTATTCACTGTTTTCCCTCTGTCCCTTGTACCATAAATATGTCTTGTGAGTGTCAAATTCTCAAAGACCTCTTTCTTCATTATGTGTTCCAAAAGCTTCAACTATCTTTTTCTGATTCTAAGTAGAATTGTTCATTTTGTTTCCATTTTCATTAAAACTCCTTGTTGCTCATGGCATTCTTTTGTAAAACCACATCTCTCTTGCCTCAAGTCTCCTCTTCATCTGTGAAGAAATTGTGCAGCTCTCATGTCCATATAGAAGGATTGATATTGCATAACAATTCAGCACTTTTCTTTGTTTCTAATAAAGTTATCCTGTTAATACTTTACTTAGCTTTTAGAAAGCACTTCTTGCTATTCCAATATAATTTTGAATTTTGTTGTCACATTATCTGTTAAAACACTTCCCAGATTTCTGTACTTGCTTAATTTTGACATAGCAATCCCTAAACCACTCAAATATATAATCCATGTTTGTATATTTATGAGGAGAAGCTGAAAAAAAATGTTTAATGTTCATTATGTCAGATTTTTTGGTAGTGGATCAGGCTGGAAAGTTTTCAGCATTTCTTTGTATATTTGTCTTTTTGCTACTGTTCTTAGAACCTCAATTAAATCTAGTAATGCAGGTATTTCTATGTAAAATTGTTAATCTCAGAAGATGCTACACATTATTCCCTAAAGAGAAATTATTGTGCTCCTTGTATTTTAAAAATAAAATCATATTAAACTGAAAGACTAATAATTTATATTTTAATGAATTTAAATTTTTACTGAGAAATTCTTATAGACTGATTTACTGGTGTCCTTGTGATTTCTTAGTCACAATATTTCACATTTTGTATCTTTCAGCTTTCTGTTTTGATTGAAAGCCTTTATTTTCAATCCAGATTGTTCTCTATTTGCTCTTCTTGCAAATTTGTTTTCAAAGTATGCATGACTTTTTACATTGCCCAACTTAGGGATTGAACATACAGATGCTAGGTAACTAGATCTATTTAACCAATGCTTTATTTTTTTTCTTTTGTGCTCTTAGCTATGTGTTCTGTTTATGAATTTCTTCTCGAATAACCATCCTAAGCAAAAAAAAAAAAAAAAAAATTATTATAATGAACCAATTACAAAATTGGTTGAATCTCCTAATCCCTTGGCTTAAGATAATTGAGGAAGGAAAATCAGCAATGATATTTGATCACATATAGTGTTGCATTTATTGTAATCCTCAGGTCATTTTCAGATTTCTAATACAGTGAATGTAGCTTCGAATAGAAATATTATTATTTCTGATCCATCCAACTTGATCTTCAATCCATGCCATTTGACAAATAGTCATAGAATAAATATAAAAGCAGGTTAAGAGTTGCATTGAAAGCAACAAAAAATTCCATTTACATTTACTATTAGTTTTATGGAGTTAACTGAGGTACAAGTATTTATAGTCTATGACATCTGAATGTCTCAGCTTTGTATAATTTGGAGTGAATTTCTGTGGTTAAAAAAAGAAAGAGCATAAATTAATTTTAAATCAATTTTTAATTGATGGGAAACTCACTGACCACCTTTTACACAAGTGATTTAGAAACTGTTGATGTTTGTAAGTAATTGACATTGTTTGAGAATTGGAAATTGAAAGAAATGTGTGACTGACCATTTTTTTCTTTATGAACACTTATTTGAATAGCGAAAATTAATTGAAGAGTTTGGGCTTTTCCAAGGACATTCTTGGTAGCAGTACTATTGAATTTTTTTTTTAATGCTATGTACTAGGTGTTGAATAATAACTATCAATGGGAAATGAAATTTTAGTGTTGAACTTGGGGCTACCATCAAGTTTCTGTTTCTGCTTCTGCAGAAGAAAATTCCAAAGAAAATCCATGTGTACACATTTTTTTTTAAATTGTTAAAACATCCCAGTATAATATTGCATCAAATGTATGGTTGGAAAGTAAGCACTGATAACTTGAGCTGCCAGTTAGATCAGAATAAATTGCTGTAAGCAGGAGTAAAAAAAAAAAAAATATCTCTGTAAGACTATGTGTGAGTGGTGGCAATGGGGTCTTATGTGTATCTTATCAGCTGGTATAAATACAGTACCCTAGAAATATGCTTAAAAATGGCACCTGCTTATAAGTGATTTCTAAAAAAATATCTTTTGCAATCTTATGTTGTCTAAATTGGTTTGCATAGTATTTCTGAATGTCGGACATAATTTTGGTAAAAAGAATTCTATGATTGAGTACAGTTGTATTATGGCTTAATGCTGTGTGTTTTATGTGTGTAAGATATATAGAACCATTGGTTTAAATAATTCTCATTATTGAACTTTTAAATTGTATTTCCACTTTTTTTGCTGCTTTCAATGAAACTCTCAACCTGTTTTTATATTTATTCTATGGCTATTTATCAAGTGGCTTGGATCAGAAAAAAGAATTTTATGTTTGATCCAAGCCACATATTTATTTGCTGTAGAAGAAATATGAAAACGACCTGAGGATTAAAATAAAAACCATCAGAACAAGAGGAAAGAAATACTATTCAAAAAATTTATTTAATTTTCTTTTTCTAGACACTGTCAATCCAACTTGACCTTTCAAAAATTTACTTATTTTTTATTAATACCTTCAGAAAAGCCTAACCATTTTATCCCCCCCCCCAGCAAGTATTCCCTTCATATTACTGTTTGGAGAAAAGATTGATGAGCAGTAATTTAAAGATACACTTGTTCACTAAAGATTTTCATTACTAAACATCATACAGCTCTTATTCTGGTCTCTTTTCATTTATCAATATTTCTGTATCAGTCTTTGATTACTGCTCCTCTTTATACCTGGAAAAAACTGCAAATGGTCCTAGTACTTTGTACTAGATGTCTCATATTTATGAACACACACAAAAGCCTCTCTCTCTTCCTCATCAAAACCTATGGTCACCAGAAACCAAAATTAAGCTGAATTGAACCTGATCAATGATTAGATAATGACATCTTTACAATTCCAGTACTGTAATCCTAATCTTGGGAACAGGCTGGTAAAAGTGGAATCAATGCAGCAGGTGATGCCTCTATCCTGGGAATGGCTATATGAGAGGAACCACTTTTTCTTTACGTTTCATTCAGTTGATGGAATACTTTATCTTGGCCCACCTTTCAGCTATTTTCTAAATCTGATTGAGATTCAATGACTAAGAGGCTGTACTAATTTGGTTCTGCAGACTTATCTCTGGATGACACTTTCACTTGAAGAAATGAACTGCTATGAAGACTTTGGTTTCTTTCTGTTCTCATCTAACATGCAATTCTCTTAAAAATGTTCTGGCTCTTTGAGATTAGATGCATTTAAAAGCTGTACATTTTAGTTGGAAACATTAATTCCTTCCTTTATTCTTTCAGCAAGAGATTTTCAAATTGCAAATTTCATTTATCTTTCTTTTTTCTTTTTTTTTTACTAAATTCAATAAAACACAATTTTACTAATTTTGAAATTTTCAGTTTAATATTAGTGGCAGGTTTGAATCTCAGATGATTTTTTTTTTCTTTGTTAATTTTGATAATCTCACTGGGTTTTTAAAGATTACATGTGATTTGGGATATTTGAAAAATTACCTAGGCAATCAATTTGAGTGTGAATAATATTCTAGGCACTTTTGATATTTGTTCTAATTGTTTATTATAAAATACTGTTGGGACATTTTCCCCCTCTCAAAATAACTTTGTAAAAACACATTAAAAATGTTTACTGAATGTTGTATGAACCCTTAAAAAAGTACTAAAATTAAAAATTGTTCATACAAAAGTGTTAACAACCAGGAATTACAATTTAATGATATAAAAGTACCAAAATTATTAAAGTTCACTTCTTTATAAACATGTCTAAAGATATTAGTATTAGTAGTATCATTAGTTAAATCATTATCAATTGATTTGGTAATCATTGCAACATTTTCTCATTAATGACTTGATTTTTATATCATAACAATAATATAAACAAATTACTTGTGAATCTCTTGAACTGTCTTTATTACTCTTATTATAACATCATTTAAATACATATTGAATAGCCATTTAAGAAGATAAAAAAACAATCATATTTCTTGAGCCTACTGTAGCCAGAATTGAAAGTTTGCAATCAAATATAATTTGATTATATATAAATAGTGTATTAAAGATAGACAATAATAATTTTCTTAAAAATTTATATTGATTGCAGACAAAAAGTAATGATTACATATTCTTTGAATTGCAGTATCTGCTGCTTATCTGAGTATTGTTAAGACTTTGAATTTGTTATAGTAGAAGAAATCTCTAATATCTGTTTAATGGTATACCATTATTTTCATATCTGAACACTAAAAATTCTAATTATGACCTTTTTTCACTAGCCAGCACTTGATCTCTGGCAGTTAATCTGAAATGACATCATCAAAAATTTGTTTCTTATTTTTAAAGTTTGGAAATGTGGTGGGGAAGGAGTGCACTGGTTGTAAACATAGGCATTACAGGTAATGGGAAACATGAACAATAAGTGCCCGAATGTAGAATGAACAAAAAGAACTCTTTCTTTCTTTGAACATTTTTAAATTTAAAAAAAAAAATGATAATGATAAATGATAATTTTTTTTTTTATCAGTATTATTTCAAAAACTATTTGCTTACATTATTTATGCAAATTATAATTATTTCTCATCAATGCTAAAATTCTGTGCTGGAAAGTATAACTGTACTATTTTTCATTTAGATTTGTTTCCTTACTATTTTTACATTGAAGTCTATAACATTTAGATGAATTCTTAAGTTATAAAATGATTTTAGTTATCTGTGTACTCATTACATAATACTTGCTGCATAGATTTCAGTTGTCTCACATGATTATCAATCTGGAAAGTAAACTGGAAGTGGTCAATTTTATTTTAATTAAAAAGAAAAAAATTGTTTGAAATGTTCTTTTAGATTGTAACCTAAGATTTGTGATCACTATAAACATTGTAGAAGGATTATTTGCATTCTACCTCTTTAGACTATTTGTGTATAAAATTTCAACAAGAATAATTTTTTGTGGGCTTACTCACAATGGCACGTGACTAAAAGCTAAAAGTTGACCTTATGAAGCAACTGACGTTAGCAAAAATTATTAACGTAAGACAAGCTGATTATAGAATCTTCCAAACAGATCATTCTCTTGGGATTCTCTGTTCCTTAGGGGAATTGTTCTGTGTTGACCAATGAGAGGAAGATTATAAAGAATGTCAAAGCAATAGGGGCAAGTGAGGTGTGCATCCCATTGAAAGGGGAATCTTAATAGATTAATAGGCCAGTACCTTTCCAGGGCCTGTAGCATATCACAAGAGCCAGTAGGCAAAGAGCTATCAAGTTTACTATCTCGGTAGCAGAAGATGCTTCAAGGTAGATGGGCATTAGAAGAGATGCATGGATGAGGTAATGCTTTCTGGGCACAAGCTGAGTTTGATCAATTACAACTAACAATGAGTTCAGCTGCATCACATGGTGATGTGAAAAGTGAAATTAATTTTCATGAGCTTGGTCTTTTCCTTCAACCATTTGAGTCCAACTATGATATTTTTGTAAAGTTTCATTTTTAGTCATTTATTCTGTGACACCAGCTGCTATATTGTTCGTTACTTGGATCTTTTTTTTTCTTGGTAATTATTATTTTATTATGATTATATACTAACTTGTTGCATATGAGAAAAAAAAACTACAGAACATAATTTTCACTTTTAATGAAGAAACACTTTTAAATATGTCAGTGGGTTAATAATATTCATTATGCAGATAAATATATGCAAGATTTTTTTTTCACTATTATTGATTTTATTTTATTGACAATAATATAAAATTACAAGATACCAACTGTTAACCTGAAATATAGGTTATTTTTGGTATTTTCCTTGATTGGTAATTAACCTAATTAAAAAAAAAAAAAAACACAAGATGTATGTATGTATGTATGTATGTATGTATGTATGTATGTATGTATTTTATTTTACATAAACATATATATATATATATATTTATTTATATATATATATATATATATATATATATATATATATATATATATATATATAGATGATATAATGATTAGCAGCCCAGAATGAGAAATTGACAGGCAAGCTTGTATCCCAGTCAAGTTTGTTGAATTCTCTCTTGCACCCTTGGTGGGGGGAATAATAATAATCACTACTATGACTACTACTACTCCCCACCCAAAAAAAAAGTATCTGGAGGCCTGTTAAGGTACCTTGTAGCACACTATGTACACCAGTTTCCTATATTTCAGTTTTTCTGCAAAATGTAGATGTCTGCACAATCCTTTGCAATTATTATCAACTCCTATGTGTCAGGCAAGGAAAAAATTCTTAGGGATTTTTTGAAATAGAGGGTAGCATTTCAGTGATTCAGAAACTTCATTTTAAAAACAGTTTAATACATCTGAAATTGATGTTTACATTTCTGAGTTTTCTGTTATGCATATTAGAAAAAAAAACAAAAAAAACATGCTGTCATATAAGCAGTGGTAAAAAATGGTTGCTGAATGCATTAGGTTTATAATACCCAGAAATTCATACACAGATGTCCTCAAGCACAAAGATGAGGACAATAGTCCGAATAATGGAAATAATGTACATAACACCTCATCACAGAAATATAGATACTGTCATATGCCTGTTCAAATTATTTTCTTAATGTATATTACACTATAAATTTAAACTTAGTATTTAAAAAAAAATCATGAATTTTATGAAAAATGAACCTTAAAGTTAGATGATTTGGTTGAGAGCAGTTATATAAGTTATGGGAATCACAAAACAAAATATATTCTTTCATGAGCCTAAAAAGTGGAAGTTAATAGAAAATTGGAGAAGTAAACAGTGACAGATAGGATACATTCCTAACAACATTGAAGCCTGGTCAAATACTTTATCTTAAGTAACATTGCTGTTCAAATGGACAGAGATTCCATAATTTCAGTAGTTTAAATTCCATAAATTTCTAAATTCTTATATGTTTCTCAAAGTTCTTCCATGATATTTCTTAGTCTGTTTCATTTTTATTTAGCATAAAAACAAATTATTTTCAAGATGTTTGGAATCCTTTTTTTACAATTACTGTCATGTCTTGCTTACTGTTAGCAAGTGATATAGTGGAAGCTTGTTAAACAAAGAGACCTGTAAATCTAAACTACATTCTGTTAGTCTGACACTAATTTGCTTTGTGGGCGAACTAGTTGGGTAATTCAGTGGACAATACTTGAGCAAGGTAAAAAAAAAAAAAAAAAAAAGCCAGTATTTTAAATGCTTATTTTTTAAGTTCGGCAAGCTGTCCTTTCTTCAAATACACTTCTACAAGTTTTCTTGTTTCCTTCAACCATTTGGTCTTGTGCCATAAGTTAAGCTTAGTAAATATTAATGCAATGACATTTTTTATTTTATTTTTCTGTTATATTTAAATGAATATATATAATTTTGATTTTATTTTTATCTTTTTTTTTTTTTTTTCTTATAGGTGAGTAATTATTTCCTGCTATTGGTAAGATGGCCAATTTTTTTTACTGTATTTATTATTTACCAGATTTCTTAGCTTTTTATCATCTTACTTATTCCTTTAATCTTAATCTTGAATACTTAAGAAACTTTTCATTACATTATTTTGAAATTGTCTTTAAAATCAGCTTTTTCAAGGTCATTAAAATATTTCTTAAAACATACAAAATGTACTGTATCATATCTTAGACATGAAAATAAGTGAAATTTTAAATTTATACAAATATTATCTATGTGCTAAGAAGGAATGACTTTAAGATGAAACATTCATCAAATTATCCAAATATATAGGTAAAATATTAGCATTATTTAGGGATTAAATTAACTTTGAAATTAATATGCATCAAAATTTCCACATTAATTTTGTATTTGCCTTTTATTTTTAACATTTTGTAAATATATTTTTGTATTAAGTCTGTTAACTCAGTTCAATTACTTCACCTGCAATAACTTGCTAAAAGAGTATGATTTCTTGCATTTGATGTGAGTACAGATAAGTAGTAAAAATGTTGTTTTGAAAGTATTTAGATTGAAAAAGTTGTTTTTAAGTGATATTATATTTACTCAAATTTGGTTTGTAATAAGATTTTATAAAATAAAATGAATTTGAATAAAAATTAATTTTGGGGGTAATGCATGAAATGACCAAAGTTATTTTTATGACTGTTAATCTTTATTTATAGATATATATCAACTTGTATATATTAAAAATAAAATATTGTAAAAAGTTTTACTATCTTACTTATAAAACCCAAGTTGTGTGTGTGTGTGTGTGTACGTTTATATATTGGATCGGATTTCCTACATTTTTCAACCAATTTCAAGAAAACTTCACAGGACTACGTAAAATTACCTTGCGGTGGTTCTGACAGTGCCAAAAATTGTAAAAACACAATTGCTTTTGCACGAAATCAATTTGAAAACACGATTAAGAGATATTGCTGTCGCGAGAATGAAAGGGGGACAACTCATACTCATATCAAGTTATACTTATTATAAAACCCAGGTTGTTTGTGTGTGTGTGTGTGTGTTCGTTCATATATGGGATCGGATTTCCTACATTTTTCAACCGATTTCAACAAAACTTCACTTTTTTTTTTTTTTTTTTTTTTTTTTTTTGGCAGGAGTATTTCTTATTGTCTTGCACACTTTTTTTTCTTTATTTTTACATTCAGAATGCTTTAAAAATTCCATTCAATCGGTAGACTCATAACGATTGAAAACAATGTTTTTGTTTGAGTTTGGGTTTGACCAATTCGTTAAAAAAAAAAAAAAAAAACTAATTAAGACATGCGTATCCGTCAACATTAAACAATAATCTTTGTCAATTTTATTTTTCAGTCTTTATGATGGTCGATACTTGATCTATCTCTTACTGTTACATCCCCGGGCAACGCCGGGCTCTACTGCTAGTTTCAAATAAAAACATTTGAACAAAGTTGACTAGCATCATCTTTCTTGTTTAACATTATACTTTGACAAATTTCTGATAAGGATGATGAGCAGTCGTATAGTCCAGAGATAAGGTTAGTTTATATCTTTGCAATTTGTATTAGTGTAAAGTAATAAAATGCTACATAAAATATATATATATATATATATATATATATATATATATATATATATATATGTGCTCATTGAAGCACACTTTATTTAATCCCAGCAATCTTATTTTTCTAAAACAACATATCACTCAGTTGTAGTTGGCAACAGAAAGAGTAGAAACAATTTTGATACTAAATAATCAACTACTCGACGTTAAAATTCTTGAGTCTACCACAGCATCATGCACCCAACCAAGGTTTGTATATGATGGCTGCTATCTCTTTTTGGTGTATTGTCATCACTTATTGCATTATTCACCAGGTTCACCAGTGTGCACAAATGTGGTCTTTAAGTTGTTATCCCAAACTGCCCTAGTTTACACTGCAAAAACATGTCAAAATGGTAAAATTTCCTTCAATTTCATCTGCTGAGATCTCGTTTATTTTTGAGGCTATAAAATAGCAGTCAGAATTGCCCTTCTGTTTTGTTTTTTTTTTTACTATTTCATTTTTGAGAGCACAATTTTCTTTAATGTTTAGTTTAGTTTGGGATCTAATAATTATTGATTCCATTAGTATTTTACTTCATGTTTGTCTATATGACATTACATTTATAATGATTTTTCATTTGTTTGAAGCTTGCATCTTCAGTTACATACCATTAAAATTAGATTCTGACCCAATAGCACATGAGACAAAATTTTCTAAGTTCTTACCAACTTTGAATGGTTATAACTTGGTTGCTCATTGAGCTTTTTTGGGTCATGTTCCTTCTGGGTGTTAGCAATCATGGCTCTCCACAACTTCCTGTCCTTTGCAACTCTTAGTAAATTTTGTTTTTTGTTATCTCTCCTTTGGTACCATTTTTTTTGTTTTATCAAGCTCTCTGTCTATATTAAGTTTTTAGATTTTTTTTTTTTTTTTTTTTTTTTTTAAATCAATTCACCCCAAGTTGATAGTGCCAGTAAGACACAAGGAGCTAGTGGGAGTGAAATAGACAGGGAGGAGTGTGAACCGGATGATAAGCAAACCTATCTACTACTATTATTTTGAAAATAAAATTTTAGTTTGTGATATCTACTTTATGTTCAACCAGGTAATCACAGTCTGCCATATTGTTGTTTACTTTCATTGACTTTTAGTGGCTTTTTCAGCCATTGCGCGCAGATCCTTATGTGCTGATACTTTTAATAAGTAAGGCCTGTGCCTGAAGCATTTTCTTTTAATGACAAACAACATTGCCTGGAACAAATTCTATTCTCTGACATCCCCCCCCCCAAGTCTACATCCTTGGATGCAATTGAACTTGTAGTTTCATATTAGAATGCCTTCTCTTTGACTTAACAAAGTTTAAGGATTATCTTTTCCAGTGAGCTAATTAGATGGCTGACCCAGTTTTCCATAGTCTGATCTATCTGACCCAATTAGATGTGATCCTAACAGGAAATACCATTCCAAATCAGAGTGAACTCCACACTCTCCACAACTCTTGTCATTAGGTGCAATTTAATGTCCTACCCAGGACAAACACACACTATTTTTCATCTCCTGTTCATTTACTGTATTCATCAATTGATTGATATATTTATGAAAGTATTTCTTTAAAACTAATTCAGTGCTTTAACCACAGAGCTATCTCTTTAACAATTTATAACTTGAGTATTTACTACATTCTGGTTGATAACTGATTTTACAAATTTTATATTTAAATGAAAAATTAATTTAAAATTTGTTAGATGTTTTTTACTATAGCTAAAGAAAATGTTCTATCTCCTGCATTTTTTACCTGGTTTAATTTTTTTTTTCTCTAAATGATTGTTGCTGCAATGATTTAGGCTAATTTTGAAAAAAAAAATCAATTCTCTTTAAAAACACATTAAAAGAGCCTCATTTGTTCTACTTGACCATGTAGTTTTGTTCATTTGAGAAATTGTCAGCAAAAACTACTTTTCAAATGTTCCGTCATTTACAGTATTTTCTACATAAACTACATAATGCTTTTATTTCAGTTGAATTTTTTAGCTTCAAATAAAAGAGCATATACTGGAAATATTGTTTATTTTGTTCTGTCTTGAATGATCGAATCATTAAGGTAAAACAAGTGTACTGATATGACAGCTGTCACAATGCAATGAAAAATGAGGTTTTTTGAATGAAGTCAGTTATGAAACAATCCTAAAGCTGTTTAACAGCAAAAACAGAATGAACTTGGGGCTTGTGGGATTAGTTTGCATTTTCATTCATTAATCCAATTCAAATGGAAGATACTGTTGTTTTGTAGATTAATGATATTTTTGCTTGGTAAGAAACAGGTATTCAGAAAAATTTATTACTTGAAAATATTATTTCCAGATATTTCTCATGCTGATTCTACATGCCCAAGTATATTGGTTATACATTTTTAAGTGTTTGCTGCTTCTTTCTTCCTTATATTCTGTTGTGTTTTTTAACTCATGTATATTTTGCTTGAAATACATATGTTGGAATGTATGTATACCTAATGTGTTTTTTCTATCATATCATTTACATCTTGTTTCAACAGTTAAATTGTTTGGATTTATTTTTAAATGAATTATAATGATAATTTGTGCTGTGGCAGAAATGGTTAGAATGCTTTCAGTTGTGCTCTTGTTGAGATAAGATATTCCAAAAGCAGTTTATTCATTGTTGGAACCAAATGTTATTTTTCAGCTTTTGCCCATACAGTTCAGTTTTTAGTTTCTGTTTTTGAAATATGGTGATTTCTGTGTAACGATGGAACCATATTTTTAAATCAGTTAATTTATAATATATATATATATATATATATATGAATGAGGAGGCACAGTGGAGTGGTGGATAGCATCTCGGATTGTGGAATCAGAGCCAAGTTTGAATTCCAGTTAAATCCCTTGCATTCACTTATGCTCTAATACCCTTGGAAAAGGTATTAATCTTCTTCTCCCTCCAACTATGGGTAAGTAGCAGGACAGACTGGGTTCTATAGCCTTGGATGGCAACTGGTCTAGGAGAAGGGCAACTCTGAATTCAAAACATGCGGAGGGCCATTTGGGGACCTTGTGGCCCTTCAAAAATGTGTGGTAGGTTCTGCACAAACCCTCCACCACTATAATCAAATCATATGTGCTGGTGTCTGGGCTGCTTGACTCTCATACGTCAAATACGACGGGAGAGTCCACAGTGTGTATGTATGTGTGTGTGTGTGTGTATATATATATATATATATATATATATATATATATATATATATATATAAATATTGCAACAATAATACTCTAAGTAAAAAGGCATCATCCTAGGTTTTGTGGTTTAACTCTTGCATATATTTTGATAAAGTACAAAGAGTACTTAATCCTGCAGGATAGTGAATAAAAAATAAGTGCAAATTTTAAATTTTCTTAACGATGTTTAATAATAATTAAATATGAATTATCACGCCAATTTAAATAAATAATACAGGTTCTTCAATCTTATCTCAAAAATTTAATCACTAATAAGATTTACTATTTAAAATGAATTTGTCACAAGTGAAAAAATTTAATAATTTCTAAAAAAAGAATCAAAATGTGTTCTATTTTTGTTAAGAGTAAAAGTGCAATGATACCGTAAAAACATACTCCTTGATATTATTATTTTTTTTTTTTAAAAGAGATATAAGCAATTTGAACAAACTTTACAATAAATTTTAAAAAATATTAGGAAGTTGAAAGCTAAATAATGCTGATATCCAATTTGAGCATTTTATAAGGTATGAGATTTAATTGTTATAAAGCATTAAAATAAAAATAAGATTAAAAATGATTAAAATCTTCATAAGAATGAGAACCATGGCAAATGTATTTTTTGCGTGTGATCACTTTTTTCAGTTATTTATTAGATTATGAGAAGATGAAATTTTACTAGTTTTATTTAAAAAAATATTAAAGCAAATCATGTTAAAAGTGGAAAAAAAAATTATAGCTTAATCATGCCAGATAAAAATACTCATTTTTATCTTTTTTTTATACACTTATAAAACTTTCATCTTGTTGGACTCCAAAAAGGAATAAATGTAAAAAGAAAAGTTCAAAATATTTTTAAAATGCCATGGGAAAGTTTGATTATGCCAAAGCAAAATATTAGTAAAATAAAATTAAATATAATTTTTGATGGAAATTAAATTTTAGGCTTTTTAATACAAACTTTTGTGTGAAAAATCATTTTTTCAAGAAACTTCAAATAAGGTTGTTTACTTTTTGAAGTAAATAAAGATGAAAATCCGTCCTGAAAGCTATAAAATTTTAAGAAATACCTGTATTTTGTAGAAACAAATTTAAGTTTCATAAAAAGAATGTTTACTTTTTCAAGTCTCAAGTATTGAAAAGATTTATTTTTGTTTACATGGTATTCTACGTAAACAAAAATAAATCTTTTCAATAACAGACTAAAAATGATTTTAAAATTATTATAAAAAGAAATTGTTGTAATTTAATTTTTTATGTGAAGAAATCAAATGTGACATTGGTGGTGTAATGAGTTGGTTGGTCAACTTGAAACCCCCAAAGCAAGTGGAGGTGGGCAGGCGCGGGAACTGTGATTGGTAGCTGGCTTGTTGGTGTTTTGCATAGGTGAGTTACCAAGCTCTATGTAAAGGGCTGGAATGAGAAGGAGGTCAGTTTTCAGTCTCAGAAGTGGAGACTGTGTCCGTCGCTACGGCAACAGGAGAGAAAGAGACAGTCATTTATTTTTTCGTGACGCATTCCAACACACGTGGGAATTCCATACATTCATTTTTTTTTTCTTTTTTTATAAATTACAAAATAAAAAATTGTCTTAAAAGAGCCTGGCAGAACAACGTGAATTCATTTTGTGTTTATAATACATAAATTTGAGTATAATTATTAAATTCATAATTTATAATATTAAATGGGTGAATTAACAATGTCTAAAAACAAAATAAAAATAAAATTTTTATTTTGAACTGAAACAGATTTTAGCAAACTTTATTGATAGTTCGAAAACTCAGTAGAAACTTGAACATTTCAAATTTATTTTACACAAGAAAATATAAAAGCAGGAATATTAATTAAGCACTGGCTCCAAATATCGCTTTTTTTCTATAATAATTAGGGATTACTTGAATGATAAATACACAATAAAAAATAAATTTACATCATATTTAAGTTAGGTGTTATTATGATTTATAGATTTTAGTTTTACTGATAGTTTAAAATCAATGAATATTTATATCTTTTTGTCAATTAGTATCAGTAATGGAAAATTTAGTTTTAAACGAAAAAAAAAAATATCTAAAGAATCATTTTTAGAATCGGAATTTAGTTTAAATATTCTCCGATTCTGATACCCTAAAAAGTTCTGTTATTTCTGATTCTTGATTCCGATTAATCATCCCATCACTTTTATATATATATATATATATATATACACACACACACACACACTCTCGTTTCTCTCTCTCACACTCACACTCACACACACACTGAGTGTGCGATAGGTAAATTGTTGCCGTTTCATATTAATTTTTCACATTTTTTGTATTTGATTTTGGTGACTGCGCAGTATATATAGTAGGGTCAGTTGGGCACTGTCTGTCAGAAAAAGAGCACTATGATGCAATTCACTCTCCCAGAAATTTTGAAATGGCATGCTGCACTGCTTACATTTGCACCAGAAGCTCCAATACAAACATTTCAGAGGGTTTGGGTGTCAATCTGAGGACATTGCAGAAGATTTGGAAAGTGTTGGATGACTGATTATGAAGAGATGGCAGGTCGGAAAACTCACTCAGATTATTCTAATAAGGAAAGAACTCACAACTTTGTTGGTGAGAGTCTCAGACTCAACACAAAGGCTTACATCAACTGCTTTGAGGAGGTAGTGCTGCCCTGGGTCAAGAGGGTGGCTGCTGGAAGACCTTATGTTTGGCAACAGGACTCTGCACCTTGCCACACAAGCAGGAGAACCCAATTATGGCTATCAGACAATTACTGCAACTGTATTACCCCTTACATCTGGCCACTTAACTCCCCAGACTGCAACCCCTTGATTATTATGTGTGGGCCGCAGTTAAGTGAAAGAATAACAAAACTTGTAGCATCAATGAAGGCAAAGATTATGGCAGTATTCACCAACTTAAACAAGGAGACCATCCAGAAGAGTTGCAAGAGATTCCAAAGTTATCTGGAGGCTGGTTGAAGCCAATGGCAGTTTTATTGAATAAATTTACTCTTAGTATTTCAAGATATTTTTGTGTAATTTTGGTAAATATATCTGTTAAAATGAGATGTCATCATTATTTTCATTTTTTGTGTAATTTAGATGAAAATTTATCCATCACACCCTCTGTATGTTTCTTGAATCTTGAAGAAATCCTTTCACTTCAATGAAAAGCAACTGATGTTTTGAATTACTATTGCAAATAAGGTTGCACAAAATGAAAATTTTTAACACTGTAGAGACTTTTTGTGCTGAAGTATTTCCCTAATTTTTATGTTACGATTTTTGGTGTTAGAAATATATACATTAATTAATTATGCAAACCAAAATTAATGAGATAAGATATTTAATTTAATAGCACAGTGGACAGTTGAAGTGATTTCCTTGCCATTTTTTAAAAAGTGAAAATAATGTAAGTTGCAAATAACTGTCCAAGTTTACAAGTTTTATAAAAAGATTTATCTAAATTTTATGTGTAGAATTTTTTTTTTCTATTGATCTCTTCACTGGATTAAAAGAAAAGGATTTACTAGGAAATCATTTTATCAAAGCAGGGATATTATTAAATCACTGGCTCCAAATAACCCCTTTATTCTATAATAATTAGGGATTACATGAATGAATTCAAGTGTTATATTTTGCTTGTGGCTACAAATAATACAAATAATTTTTGACTGAATACATATTGCTATTTCCCATTCTGGTTCATATGTTTGTTTTATTCTTTTTAATTATATTCAACTAAAGATTACTATTCTCAATCATTTAAAATATATTCCAAAATGTTATCTTGGATTATGGTTCTGTTCTTCCTGTGAAGAAGTTTTAATCATAAAACCTCTGGCTTAATCCATATATGCTGTTTAAGTTGTCTTTTCATTTGTTGCTTGATAGTTCCTCATTTTGATAGGTTTGTTAGTGTTGGTAAAAATCTATCTTTTATTCTGCAACTACTGTGAAATTTGAATGTCTAGTTGTGTGTGTGTATATATAATATAATGTTCAATAGATTCATTTATATGCCACCAAATGATTTATTTAATGTGGTAGTACAATAATAAAGACTTATCTTTCTCCACTAGCATATGTAGAGGAATGGGTCATTAATTAGAGTAAATTTGTTGAATGTTCACATATGAGTTTTCTATGTGGATAATTTAATTCATCAAGAACTTTTGAAAAATGTGAAAGAGTAAATTTGGGAAAATAGAAATACTATGATTACCCTTTTATGTGCTGTGTCCTTTCAGGATGTAGGTGATCATGGCTCTCCACAACTTTCTGTCCTTTGTGGATCTCAGTAAATTTTGTCTTTTAGCTATCTCTCCCCATGCCTGTTCTACCAACCAATTAAACAGGCTCATTAGGTAGGTAATGCACTGCTATCCTTTGTTCCCCTTGCCTCCTGTATGTCATGTCATTGTCAAATTTTCAAAGCCTTCTTTCCTTATGTGCTCTAAAACTTTCAATTATCTCTCTATAATTCTATGTGTCTCTTTTTTTTCTTAAAACTTCCTTGATACTTCCATGTTCAGTTCATGGGATTGTCAACATTCTTCTGCAGAACCACATTTCTGTTGCCCTAAGTCTCTTCACAATCTGAGATGTCCTGCATTCACTGCTATATTACATAGCTGTTCAGTACCCTTTTCTTTGTTTCTAATAAAATTTTCCTATTTCTTAATACTTTGCTTAATTTTGTTGTCTCCAATTTGTAATTTGCATGTTGAGCTGTTCCTTTTGCTAACAGCTAAACATTCTATTTTCTTACAATTGATGTTTAGTCCTTTCTTTTACTATCTTCTGTAGGATTTCCTGTAGTTTTCTTTCTATCTCTGCTATCAACACTGTCATCAGCATATTTAATGTTAAGATTGTGTATGTATTACATATTTTTAGTTTTGTTTTTAGTCCTCCATAGTTTATTAGTAATGTCTTTTCTTGTTTTCTTCCTACTATTTTCTAAATAATTTACTGCACTTATATATAAAATTTATTGCAAAAACTACTCTATAACCTCCTTACTGCATCAAAACAAATATTTATCCACTTATTCTACTGCAGTGGTTGATAGTTGTTTTACATACCATGTCCTTTCAGGACATGGATGATCAGGTCTCCCCACAACCTCTTATCGCTTGTTGCCCTAAACAATGCTTGTACCTTTATCCACCTCTCCTGTATCCATTCTGCCATCTGTTCATGGAAGCTTGTCAGGTGGTCTGTTGCTTTCCCTTGTCCCTCTTGCCCTCAATATGCCTTGTGAGTGCTAAATTCTCTAAGCACTTTTTGGTCATGTGCAAGAAATTTTATCTGTCTGTTTCTGATTCTCAGCTTAAGTATCCATTTTGTTGCTTACGTGCTCTGTCCATGGAATTCTCAGCATCCTCCTGTAAACCATATTTCTGTATGTATCAGTCAAATTTGAGCATCTTGATCTCAGAATATAAACTTTGCTAAGATTAGTTTCCAATATTTACCTCTATAATATTTTCTCAACTAGCAGCAGCATTGATACATCTTGTTCTATTTTTAGATTGTCAGTACTCTAGAGTAATCAATAAATAACAATATCCACTGTTAAATTTTTTGATTTTCCTTTTCTTTTCTTTTTTATTTTAACCATCCATATAGTTAAAATGATATTGTCTTATGTGACATTGTTGATTGTCACAAGCTCTGTGCTTCAATTATTGACGTCAGATAACTGTAGTTTGTTTGCTGAAACTCAGAAAAGTTGACTACAAATGTGTTTTTTTTCTTCTGTCAACCATTTAGTAAACCACATTTTCAGATACAAATTTAACAAGTCAAATTAAAAACTGACATCAGCTTCATCATCACCAAGTTTAAAAATTACTTAATTTTTTTAGTTTGACTGTCTGAAAGTGTTGCATGAGAAAAGCTCCAAGATGGGAATACATGTATTACATGTGGTTTGTAGTTTAGTAGTCAACTACATACTAAACTTTCATCATCTCTTTATCTGCATCTCTATACAGTAAACCATTTTCTGCAGTGACAGAGTTGTAGAGATTTTTTTTATTGAATATCTGCATGAAAATTTACCATTTAACTTTATTAAAGAATATTGTTAATTTGTATCTGCTGTCTTTCAGGCAATTTTATAATTCCATCTTCACAGAATTTCTTAGTAAAGTAGCCTTTTTAGTTTTCTAAAAAAAATTGGAGTTTGCATCTTCTTTAAGAGTAAAAACTTCCCAAACAAATTTTAACAATTTTTGTGCAGTTATTATTAAAAATAGAAACATGCAGTTTAGTATTTTCAGAATAGAATATTACACTTCTTTCTTTTACTAATTCCAAATGATTTTTTATCAGTTACTATCATCAATTTGTCTAATTTGGAACAGTATTTGTTTGAATCACTCATTTGATTTTCTTGAAGGAACTTATGATTTCCTTGGACTTTGGTATATGGTTCTTTTTGCTTGCCTGTACAATTTTTTGTGAACATTTCGACTAAGTCAATTAGAGATGCTTATAGAAAAACATATTTGCTGGATGAAAAGGTAAATTCTTCTTATATCAATAAATGCAAAACTTTTTAATGTTACTCTGACTAGTGTGCCTTTGAAACAAGTACTTATGCTATATTAAGGTGTTTAACTGGTGAATCAGATATACATTGCATTCTTATATGCAAGTCACATTTTTTTTTTCCAAATATTTTATTGATTGCATGTATCCAAACTTAATTCAACCAAAAGTTTGGTCACACTGACATGAACAATTATGTCCAATGTGAAACAATAAAACAAATGGCAGCCACTTTGGTGATATTGTTTCATTGCCACTGTTTGATCCTTAATCAAGATTAGCAATAGTTAGATTCTTGCAAGAGATCATCACATGATTAAGAAATTACAAAACTAGAGTTCTGACAAATGGAATATATAAAAATCTTTGATTTTTCTTTTCAACAAATGGAAACCCAGTTGAAAACAGATGTGCAAACACCCACTTGAGAGTAATAATTTATTTAAAGTCATTAGGGCTTAAATGTGGCTAAAACATGATGTAACTGTAGTATCGTATGCAAATTAGATAGACAAGTATAAATAGAAAACAACTGGTGGGCATAAGGGCTATGCTTAGCAAACTCGTTTGCTAAATGTAACGTGGAGAACTGTGCTATGACTGCTACTACACAGATATACCAAACATAACTATGGCGTTGCCTATAGGATCATTAAATTCACTGGACGACCCGGATAAGAACTTATGTGTGGTTAAAACAGATTGGATGCAATCCATACATGAGACCACCATACTAGCCACAATCTAAATGGCATTGCAGAAAGAATGGTACAAACAGTAAAAATGGGATTAAAAGCATTCTCACCACTTAATGTATTAGATTTACCAAAAATGCTCCTCAGTTTCAGATCCATTCCACATGTGGGAAGAAAACTGAGCCTTTTGGCATTAATGGGAAGACAAATCAGAGCCCCCATAACTATGTCCTTTGCAACGAAAGAAAAGGTATGTTATAGAATGAATAAAGAGGCTGATCCAGAAGAAGCAAATTTCATGATACAAAAAAGGACACAACACGACTATACTTGAGAAAAAGGGACAAAATATACTGGCACATGCAGATCAATTTAGAAGCAGAAACAAACTGGATGATATAGAAATGGAAAATCAAGAGCAAGAAGAGACAGAAAGTTACAAAAGTGGAACAGAGCAGAAAATGGAAGAAAGTGAGAATGAAAAGACAGATGAGAGTGAAGAAGAAAATGAAGAGAGACAGAGATCACTATTAAATAGAAAACAAGACAAGAGGAAGGACAACACAGTACGAAAATAATCAGGTAAAGTAATAGAAAAAACAAGGGTATACAACCTCTCTGATTCAGGGAGGTGTAGTATCATATGCAAATTAGACATGTATAAAGAGAGAAGAACTGGTGAGCATAAGGGCTATACTTAGCAAACCCGTTTGTTAAACATAATGCAGAGAACTGTGCTATGACTGCTACTACACAGAGAAATATACCAAACATAACAGTAACATACTGAAGTATTTGTAAATGTGTTCCATCCCTTAAGGTTGAATCACTTTATTAAGCATGACAACTGGGCTCAACAGTATGTGAAACTGGATTTTTAGAAAGTTCTACTCACAGCCAAATGTAGGGCAATGATGGATTGTCTTGATGGTTGACAAAATGAGTGGTACTTGACAAAGGACAAAGCTTGTTTGGTTGAGGTGACAACAATGTTTTGGGTAAGAGTCATCATTAATGTGTTGGTTGGCTCCTGGTAGTGAAAGGTGAATGATGACTACTTCTGCTTACATTGAATTCCTCTTTCCCAGGAATCTCAAAAAAATGGCCTGCAGGGTACTTATGACCTGTAGAGAGGAATTTTTTAGCTCAATATTTTTCTCAAATTTTAAAAAGTTCAATTTAACCCTCACCCCATTCCATACTTTTGCAGTAACTGTATTGAACTTGACCTACCTACCAAATACAGACAGTCACTTGATTTTAAGGTCAGTGAAATCTATTCTAGTTCTTCTCCAAGGTGGGAAAGAAAACTGGACCTCTTCAATACCACATATTCTTCATCAGCTATCTAAAAATAGTATAAATGTACTTTGCAACTGTCTTGTTTTCTCTCACTTTTTATCTTTTTAATTATCTAAGAAAAAATAAATTTGACAATTAATATTAGGAAAAGTAGAAATAACTATCAATTTTATTATAATTATATAAAAGGTGAAAAGGGATAAATTTGGTTACTCATATTGACATGGAGTTGTAGACACAACAGAAACTGAGGATTTTTTTTTTTTTTTTTTTTTCATAACATGAGGTGGAATAGACTAGATTTTATATTGGGGTTGATAGGGTACAAGAAGTAAAAGACAGCTAACACAAACAGCAGAAATCATGTTAGAGGTTAGAGAGCAGATTAAACAAACTGAAATTTCAAAGAAGAAAGGCGTGTTTTTGGCCAACTACTTAATTAAAACAAAAATTGTTGACAATGTCAAAGAAAATTTCCAAGGAAAACTGAACTTTTTAAGAAAAGTGGTAAAATTTATATTTTGTGATAGTGGTGAATAGGGTTGCTGACCATCCCATATTTGAGAAATTACATGTAAATTTTGCCTTTAATTTGTACTTAATAAACACAAATGACTGGAATCCATGCAAAATCTTGCATACTGGTACACTCCTCTCCCTATCACAATTCCTAGCATTCAAAATTACCAACTGATTTAATTCAGCTTTGTGACTCTGTGGAGCCCTGGTTGGGAACTTGTTCCTGAGGTTTTCTGCTTCTGACCCACTGCACCTCTCCCTTAGCACATAATGGCTCTTTTTGTCTTTGAGTTTGAAACCCCTGCTTTATCCAACTTTCAAATATACCTTAAGAAGACTGTGGCATTAAAGCTAGTTATTTTCATGCACCATAATGCTTCAGGTAATGCTGCTGGTGCAATTAATTAAAACTTAGGCAAACCTGGGGTTAAAAAACGACGGATTTATGGTGTGGCCACATGTTCCCTGTATCTAAACCTTATTGAGAACTTTTTGTGGCATTGTCAAGAGGCATGTTTAAGAAATCAGTGAGAAACGTCTATTCAAAAATGAATTTTGAGAATCAATGTCATCTATTTAAGCCTTCTCAAATTAACTTCATTTGATGTTATGCAGCTTCAAGAGAGAATGGAAATTATATCTGTAAATGATATTAGTTTTCTACTTATCTTTTCATGAGCAGTTTTGTCATTTCTTGCAATAAATTGTTGATTGGTTAGTTACTGGATTCCAATTTTTTATCCTTACATATTTTCACGTAATTATTTTTTGAGGCGATTGAATAAACAGTGGAACAGTTTTGAAAAAAACATTCAAATATATAGTATAGACTGTGACTTAAGATTTTGAAAAAGAATATTTGACTATCCAATTAGATTTATAATTATTGCAATTTTACTTACTTGTACAGAATGTTCGAATACAGTGTGTATGTATCTGTGCACATGCAAACACATACACACTTTATGAAAGTCAGTATTTTCACGATAATATTAGTATTAACAGACCAGTGTTGGCAAAATTTTAATTCTAGAAATAATCTCTAAGTGGCAACACTAGATCATCAGCATTCCTCAGATTCAAGCCTGTCATCAGTCTTCTTATGCAATTCTGTTTTATAACACTAAAAAAATAGTGGTTCTAATGTAGTCACTTATGTGGAATCCATTGTAAAAGTCTTCTTCAGGGAATAATGACAATACTTCATCTCAAAACTTCATAGAAGTAATAATGTATTTTTTCAAAGAAATATTGAGTATTCAAAATGGAGCCCTACAAGACCTTTTGCCTCCCACAAAAATAGTTGAAACAGGTTGGTTTATTTCTTGTCTTTTCATAGCATATACCTGGAGGTGGTACATTTCTTAAATTATTAATAAACAATCTTAAAATTGATACACTGATATTTTTTGTTGTTGTAAAAGCATATATATATATATATATATATATATATATATATATATATATATATATATATATATATATATATATACACACACACACACACTCTAGCTATTGCTTAGATTAAATTATTGATCTAAGAGAAAAATCAAATAAAAAGTGAAACTTCTTTGAGCAAAATAAAATACTTGTACATGCTTCAGGTTAGCCTGCCTGAGGATAATATTAGAATGGCTGATCAACTTTATACTTGTTCTAAAGGATATTATGTATTAACTCTGAAGTAGATGCATTATCTTCAAAAGGAAAGCAGAAGACAAAAAAAAAAAAAATTAAACTAAGATCATGTTTTTTTCTTTTTTAAAGATAGATTTATTTTTTAATATGAAAATCATCTATCTGTAGTTGAAACTAGATTTTTAAAAAATGTATATTCTTTATTTCTTTTATCTTACTGGACAAGTCATCAGTAGATGGATAGAAAGTTATTTCTTATGACTAAGAGTTTGACAGTATTACATTTATAACTGATTTAATCGCAGTCATTCACTTGGTAAGCGTTAACTGATATTTTTTTATCATTTGTTTTCTATTTTTCTTCCCACATTCATGTGATATGATTGAATTTTATCACATTTCAGTTAGATTCTCTTCATTCAGATAAAGCAAGTAATATACTTTCTATTCATCTTGAAATTAGATTCAGCTTTCTGACCTTTTTGATGAATTTTTATTATTTGACTTGACTTTTTCTTTTGTTTCTCAAGTCCATTTGTGTTTTCAAGATGCTGTTAACAAATAAAATTGATTAGTCATTGGAGTTTTTCTGGCAGTCTCATCTTTTTACCCCTTCCTACTATTTTCAGATTAGAAAATTATAAAAGACAATGATAATATTTTAATCACTTAATGTCTTTTATAATTGCAACATTAAATATGAACCAGAAAAAATAAAATATATTTTTTTTTTATTGTTTTCTACTTCTTTTCTCATTTTGTACTTTTCTCCCCCTCATCACTTTGTACTTTTCCCCCTCATCATATTGCACTCATCATGTTGTACTTCCTCCATCATTTTTTACTTTTCCCCCCTCATCGTTTTTACTTTCTCCCCTCTCATCGTTTTTACTTTCTCCCCCTCTCATCGTTTTTACTTTCTCCCCCTCATCGTTTTTACTTTCTCCCCCTCATCGTTTTTACTTTTCCCCCCTCTCATCGTTTTTACTTTTCCCCCTCTCATCGTTTTTTTTTTTTTCCCCCTCATCGTTTTTACTTTTCTCCCCTCTCATCGTTTTTACTTTTTCTCCCCTCATCGTTTTTACTTTTTCTCCCCTCATCGTTTTTACTTTTTTCCCCCCTCATCGTTTTTATTTTTCCCCCCTCATCGTTTTTACTTTTTTTCCCCTCATCGTTTTTACTTTTTCCCCCCTCATCGTTTTTACTTTTTTTCCCCCCTCATCGTTTTTACTTTTCCCCCCCTCCCCTCATTTTTTCATCGTTTTTTTTTTCCCCCCCTAATCGTTTTTTACTTTTCCCCTGCCTAATCCTTTTTTTACTTTTTCCCCTCATTTTGTACTTTTGTTAATATAGTGTAAAATCAGAGTTTTGCTCTGATTGCAAAGTACCTCTTTTTGACACCTTAATAATATATAATGTTCAATAACCTCCTAATTTTACAGTTCCAACAACTTAATTTTATATTATTTGTAGCTTGTTAATTTTTTTTCTATATTTCATAACATTGATTCTTGGTAATTATCTATTACACCTTTTTGTATTAAATAGTTTTACACAACATGAAATGAGTTTTTCAGTTAAGATTTTGGATTGTATTTAATCCCTCCTTCTACCAGAAGCAAGTTAACATGTGCTTGCCAATATTTTCTAGAAACTTTGCATGTGCATTCACTCAGTTCTGATTTTTCACATACTTGTATACCCAATAATCACTTGTCTCTTATTATACTCTGAAGAAGCTATATAATTATATCTATCTTCAAAGCTTTATAGTGGATAAATTCTTTGCCAATATAATTTATACCTGTTTAAATACATTGTATTGAATTATTGGTATCTGTTGAGATTTTCTTTCTCAAGCATTTTTAGTCTATTAATATTCTTGAGGTAGAAATATTCTAATTTCAAACATTGAAGATTCAAACTAAGAAATAAAATCTGTTTTTTTTTGTTTAAGCAGATTTGTCAGAGCAAATTAAGAAATTTTGAATTTTACTTTCTAGGCAAGTATAAATTGATTCATATGGTTGATTGAATATTTTAATAGTAATAACTATTGGTCATGTCAGTTCTTTTTTATGTTAGTCTAACTTTTAAAATTGAGTGTCAATCTTGAATTGAAATAAATTAGGTTGGTTCTGTTTCTAGATATGAATGAACTCTCAATCTCTAAGATGCATTTGTCAGATTCTACAAGACTCAGATCCAGTATTATTGTGCACTTGAGACATCTAAATTTGGCTGTCAAATATTTAATTTTTTTTTTTCTAAAAGCTTGTTTCAAATATATGGTAAAAATATTTACCAGCATTTAAGTTATTTAACATGAGAAAAAGTTTTAAAAATCAGTTCTGAAAATAAAATGAAAAATGTTGACAGCTGTTAAATGTGAAAGAAATTTTGAAACAAAAGTGGTATTTCAAAAGGAAAAGGGACTTGTATAAGCTTACAAAATGGTAGTGTTACAAAGTGCATAAGCAGAAGTCTTTTTTGGTGCTTTCCTTTTTTTTTCTTTTTTTTTTAAGTTTCTTCTCCCACTTATATATATATAAAGAAAGGAAAGTATTAGTTTCATTTATTAATTCAACAGATTTTTATTACTTAAATATTATTTTTAGTAGATACTAGTATTTGTGTAGACACTCCATTTATTTATTAAACACTATATTTATTTATTTATCTTTGTCTCCTGTCCTTGAATATTTGAGAAATCTTATTAGAGAAAAATGTATGCTTTCTGACAAGATTCAAACTTGTCATTAAATCCGAGGTGCTTTTACTTCTTGGCTACAGAGTGCATCAATGACCAAGCAAAGTTTGAATAGTGCCTTTAAACACAGATTTTTCTCCGACTCTTAAAATAGACATATCTGCTCAGTTATGTATCCTAATGTAAACAAAGCAATTTGTAAAGAAAAGAATGGATTTTTTATTTATTAATCCGATAAGATATATCTATTCCAAGAATCAGAAAAATCTGTGTTTCAAGGCACTATTCAACTTTGCTTGGTCATCGATGCACTTGGTAGCTGAGAGGACAAAGCATGTCAAAACTAATGATGGTTTCCCCTAGGGAAACACAGGTTCAGATCCTGCCAGAGGTTGCATATTTTTCTCTAATAAGATTTCAAAAATAAATATAGTGCTTATAAAAAAGCACTTTCAAAGATGCATTTTTTGCTTAAGATTTTTTGCTTCTTGCCAATATTAATTCTTTTTATATGTATCAGCATTTTCATTAATCAGTTTTGTACTTTGTGTGTGGCTGGGGGGGTGTAAGTCTAGTTAACAGGTTAAAGCAAAACTCTTAAAGAAAATGAAAAATTTAACATTAGATGAGAAATTGACGATTTTACAAGTCATTTTTCTTAAGATGGACATTCCATATACAAAATTCTCCATTAGAAATTTATTTCTCATATTAAAGATCAAATTGCACAAACTTGTATTTGACTAAGTTTTAGGTAATTACTAACCATCTGTTAAGCTGCAAACTCAGATATTAAGTATAAATGTTAAAATTACAGATTAAAAAAAAATAATCTGCACATCATTATAGCAAGAGAAATCTATCTTTTTATATTATTTTTTACTTTTGCTATAAATCAGTTTTCTATTGTACTTAAATGCACAATAATGTCTACTTCACCTGCCAGCTGCAAGCTTGTCATTCATCTGCCATTCTCTAAGAATAAAAAAAAATTCAATCACGTTGTTGTTAATAGTACTACTGCTACTACTACTATTCAGATATAGTTTAAATAGCAGGGTAGACTGGGCTCTCTAGCCTTTGGTGGCAACCCTTCTAGGACTATTCTGAATTCAAAACAGAAGGCAAAATGAGAAATGACACTCCATTTTCCCAAGACTGATAATAAAGAAATGGAATCTATGGAGAGCCATGATCACTCATATTCTTAAGAGATATGGCATTAAATGTTAAAAATGGTCATTATACCTGGAATATGTGAATTCTAGACAAACATCAGTAACATGAAAACTGCATTTACCTACAAGTGATACAAAAACTCAATCATTGATGAAGAGGAACATTATATCTCGATTTAATGCAGATGCTGTTCATCGCATCAGTCAACACACTGTACAGGATGCACTGTATTCTATTGGGGTTTGTAGTTGTTAACCAACGCCATGGCATTGGTTACTGTATGTCATTTGAGCCATTGTCATTGGATTGTAGTATATTGGAATTATGTTAACTGGTTATATCACTTTCCAACTCTTTAAAGTAGATGATCAAGTTAATATGTGGAAAAGACATCATTATAGAACCAACTTGTTGTTCTATGTATTGTGTCCCTTCAGAACATGGATGATTAGGATTTCCACAACTTCCTATCTTTTGTAGCTCTTAGTAAGGTTTGTCTTTTTGTTATCTCTCCTTATTTTGTTTTGCTATCCATTTACACAAACTTGTTAGCTTGTCCCTTATATCCCAATATGTCTTGTATCATATTCTCCAGGCCCTCTTTCCTTATTATGTGCCCTAGAAATTTGAACTGGCTATTTTTGATTCTAAGTATAGACATCCTTTCAGTTTCAATTTTTCCTTAAAACTTCCTTGTTACTCGCATGTTTAGTCCATGGTACTCTCGGCATCCATCTGTAGAACCACATTTCTGTTGTTTTCAGCTTTCTCTGCCATAGAGGATATTATATATGTTTAGTACTCTTTTCTTTGTTTCTAATTAAATTTTCCTATTTCTTGATACTTAACTTTTGAAAGGTATATTTTGCTATTCTAATGTGCATTCAGGTTTTGTTGTCACATTTTCTGTCCTTTATTAGAACACTTTCTATATATTTACCTTTTCATTCTTGCATGATTTTGGTATCCCCAATTTGTAATTCACATGTTGGACTGTTCCTTTTGCTGACAACCATACATTCTATCTTATAATTGATGGTTAGTCTTTTCTTCTTGCTTTCGTTTACTACCTTGTCTAGGAGTTCCTGCTATCAACAGTGTCATCTTCATATCTTATGATGTTAGATTATGTCCATTGATAATAAATCATGGTCAGTCCTTTTAGTAATCTTAGGATCACCTTTCTCAAGTTTGAGTATGTCCAGTGTGAGAAACACATCCTTGTCTTACACCCATTTCTATTTTAGTATATTAACTGAATTTATTTTCTGTCCATATATGGATACTTTGCTACTGATAAGTTATTATTCAATCCAGTGGTGGCCAGTAATGGTATGCAGTTTTTCTGTGTGTGTGTTTGCAAGGACTGTACATGAAACTAGTCTATTTTCACAAATGTAACATACTCAGATTTTGTTGTAGACCATTTACATCCATTTATTCTCATGATATTTTCTGATTTTACACACACTAAAACCTACCCAATACAAGACTCAAGAGCCATTCACTGTAGATTACTGTTAAAATGTTAATGATGAATGTGCTATTAATATGAATGAAAGAGATGATAGGAAATGAGGATTATAAAGATAAAGAGGATAAATAATGAGTGATCCTAGACTTAAGATTGTAGTGTTCAGGGAAGCAACCATGCAGAAACCTTTTCTACAAAGCATCAGTTCTTGAGGAAAATCTGTCTAAATGGAACATTGTTCTTACATTTGGAACACATAAGATGTAGGTGATTCAACTCCGAAAGTAGTATAGTATGTCCTAGCTGTAAAATGGAACTAAAGAATGGGGTTACTTTAGTGATGTCTGTGTGAAAGAGACTGCAGAAGGGACAATAAGCCTTCCTCTGCAAGAATGTATAAATGATTTTGAGCTCTATCAAGTGACAATTGACCAGTTCCACCTCATAGATGGCAGTAATACTCCATTTTTTGTTTAATCTTACTCTTGTAAAGATAAAACCTGGCAGAAGGAGTTACATTCTTCCTCATATAAAATTTACCATTTGCTATGTATCACCACACTTTTCAACATGTTAGGCTGTCGATAAATTAATCAACAAAAACAAAACCTGATGGTTAAGAAATGCTTGTATACAGTACTATTTGTTTCAAATCATTAATTTAACTTTAAATTTGTTAATTTTCCTCAAATAATGTTTTAGAAACATGTTTTATTTTTGAAAAATTTTTAAAACCAAGAAGTAACTTTTGTTTAGAAATGTGTCAAAATGGCCGATTTTATTGATTTTTATTGAGATAGAATTTCTGTTTGAAACACACTGAAAGCTTCAAGAAAACTTTTTCATTTTAAACCTTATGTATACTGAATTAGTGGAGGTGTGTGTATGTGTGTGTATGTGTGTATATATATATATATATATATATATATATATAATTAGGTAGCTGTATCTGTCTTTGGTGCTTTTGTTTATAATAATACTTGTATTTGCTCATCTGTATGAATGCTAGACTCTTTTTTTAGCATTTTTTAAATAAATTTGTGGTTCAGTTATAATAGCAAACCTTTATTTATTTATTTTTTCTTGGGAAGTAAAATTCAGTTTGCCTATTTTAAAGTTGATCATGAATATTTTAAATCAGCTAGATAAAATAATCCCAGTGAATTTCAAGTACTTTGATATGTCAATCAGTTGTATTTTAAATAAAGGTTGAGACCATACCTATAGAATGAAGAAAAGATATCAACAAGGCACAATAGTTGAAAGCTCTACAAATTATATTACAGTCAATTCTGTTTGTTTCCTCAGGCCAAAATCTAATGCTAAATTAGGCCACTTGGAGCCAGGATATTTTGGGGTGATGTCATCTTGGCAAAATATCTCACCAGTCATTCCAGAATAAATTGTCTTTACTCACTATCTGATGTGTTACCAAAACAAAGACCCAAGACAAAATGAAATTGCTCATGAAATAACTTATCAAATATTGTTCAGACTTTTTTTTTTCAATTTTGTTACAAAATTTCTATAATTTTTATCATTTACCAATATTGTTTCTAATTGTTCATGAAGCTGCTGCTATTAAAGTTTAGATTAATGAAATCTGACAAAACAAAACTTCCAAATTAAAGAAATCAGCTGTGACAAATTGTACACAAAAAACTACAGATGTAATTATAAAGCACCTATAAATATTCTTACTATAAATGTTGAGAATACCACTACATTTTCTGATTTTTAATTTCAGGAATGATATAAAAATGAACATCTAGCCTGTCAGTGTTGTCAGCTAACTTTAAATGTCTGTTACTTTTTTCTATGTAGATTTTGTTCACTCACTTCTTTTTGGCATGCTAATATAAATTTTTTAATGTTTGATTAACAAAATATAAAATTGTTTTAGACTACATCCCAACTTTTCATTCAAATATAAACTGAATTACTTGAAAGCTCTTGAAAAGTAAACAGGATGTAGGAAAATGTTATGTGAGTGGAGTATGTAAGCAGATCAAGCTTTAGCAAAGGAAAGATTATAGATAACATGCTAGGAAAGATTTGTAGTATTGACAGAATCTTTAAGCTTATCCCCAAACAAAGGATATTTTTACTTCTTGGAAACTTCAGATTTTATTATAGAAATATACTAACCACAATTGTCCTGGATAAATGAATGTTCAAACTTCATCCAGCAATATTTGTTACAAACAACTTGCTTGAATGCTGCCTTCAGTGTCCTCTGCTTGATGTCAATTCACTATTAATAGAATTTATAACTATTTGTAAATGCTAATTATCATGAATCTTAATTATCATTCATATGCCACTACGACTGACAGAGGATTGCATGCAAACCCAGGAAAACAATTCTGTAATTAGCAGTTAATAACTCTGGAGTTATTTTCCTTCTATACATTTTTTCTAATGCTTAATTAAAACTTTAAAATTATTCTCCATTTCTGATAAACCCTGTGAAGACCAAAGCATATGATGGTTGGAGAAAATGACTGATATAAAATAAATTAAAAATTACTTAGAAACTGGTGGCATGATTGAACTGAGAATTGATTTATTTTAATAAGTATCACACTAATAATCTGCTGTATTAGGATAATAAAATAAAAGTGCCCACAAATTTTCAGAAATATGGTCATTATAATTACTGTTAGAGAAAATATGGTAAATTGTTGAACTTTTCAATATTTTGAGAGAGTTTGCTATTCTACAACTGATATAGAAATTAATGAACTGATGTGATGGATAGTAGGTTGATCCCTGAAGGTTTGATTTATATTTTTAGAAGGTCTGATGTGTTTTCAAAATCTCTAAATGAATGCTAAAAATGATGATCATGAAGGATCAAAGTATTGTACATGTTATAAAATGTCTATTTATTTAGTTAAAATGCTGATTTTTTTTTTTATTGTTTTAACATTCAGATAAATTTGATAATAAAAAAATAAACCTTCATTACCCATTGCACATGGCTTAAATCTATAAATAAATTGCCCCAATTGAATGATGCAGTTAACTTTTATAGCAAAATGATATACTTTTCAATATTTTTCATTGTTTTCTCTGATTGTAGTGAAAAAAAAATATACTTGAATTCCCACCCACCACCACCACCACCATTTTTTTTTTTTTTCAGTACCTAATGATTTTTGTCTAATTTCCAGCTCTGTATATATGGGGAAGAAAACAGTCTTGTGTCATATTGCTTCTATTTGTGGTAAAGGAAATGATGAATGTTACATGAACTTTTGTAAGTATTAGTGCTGTGTCAAGAGATGACTTACTTTGAACAGTTTTATTCTTGGTGGCTAGAGCAGTGTTGCCAGATTAGGCTACTTTGAATTTCACCATAACAGTGAGGGTGATCCTCCACTTAGTAAAGTATGCACATTCTCTACAGAGATGCTTGAAGTTACCAGTGAATTAAGTGATGTAAAATCTTACTTTTGAATGTGAGGCAGAGAAAACTAAAAGAACATTGTTGATTAAATATGAATTTGGAATGCAGTAATTGCAAAAAAAAAAAAAAAATTAACTTTTAAACATTTACAATAAATGAAATTGGCCGGGAATAAGCTGAGGTTGATGGCAAAGTTTGAATCAGTTATAACTTAATAAAGCATTAAACTGTTCACAATTAAGTAAATCTTCTACCTCACCTGTTTTGCACAAGTGGTGATGAATAGAATCTCATAAAAGTTATCTGAGGATCATAATAATGTTTACTTAAATACTATATGCCTAGAAATCCTTCCCTAGGAAAAAAAAAGTTGGTCAGGTAATTTTCATCTGTCAACAATATAGGCATTTAGTTGTTTTTATACTATGAACATATTCAGGCTCAACAGAATTTATGAGTAATTAAACTTAATGTTATCTTGTTGATAACTATGAAAAAAAACTATTCAGGTGGGTTTGAAGGGAATTTTGTATGCTGCTGGTTGAAGGCATCTTGTAGAAAGCAGCAGTGTTGGATTGCTATTCTGTTGTTATAGTCACATGGTAAATTTCTGAATGAATTCTCTTGCAGTGTATCACAAGGATACTTGTAACAAACACACATACACAAACTCTGCTGAGAAAATATTAATGATTTTAAGAGACACTATTTTATCCCCACCTCCCACTCTCACATATTCCAAGACAAAAGAATGAATTATGAAACTACTACACTATTGTTTACCTTAGCATTCTGTGACTCATTTCTTCCGAAATTATTTCTAGATGCTGTAAATTAAACTATTGGAAATTTAATCTTAAATACAGTAACTTATTGTATTTTTAAAGAAATTCTAAGAGGAGACCCCATTTTGTATTTGTGTCATCATTTGACCAGAATATAACCAGAGTTCATTTTAATTGGAGCTAAGAGATTTTATCATTTAATAAATCATAATATAGCATTGGACAATTTCATTGTGATAACCAGATTGAATTCTCCAGCAGTAAGAATATCTCTACCTCCATTGATCCAGGAAAGAGTTAATGATCAAGATTTTCATTCAGTAATATATGGCAACTGCTGCTGGGGACCAGGAAGACAATCTTCCATAAATCAGGGTCTGAATTCTTAGACTACTTTTAAAAGAAGCTGGGATAACTTTGGTTATTAAAGAGTACTAAATCCAAAATATTTGTAGTACATGAATTTCTACTGTAGTACAATTTGCTAACCTTGAATTAGAGCAGAGTATTTTTGGTTGTAATATTTACAAATGTCATTCCTTTTGAACAAAAAAATTAATTTTGGAAATGTAAAATGAATTTCAACTGAATTGAACACACCTACTCATAAATGATAATCCTTGAAATTTGTAGCATTTCTCATTTCACCACTGAAAATATTTATGAATGGAAATGATTAAACTGAAAGGAATCAATGAAAATTCAACTAAGATTATTTTTAATGGACAGCATTTAAAAAAAACAAAAAAAAATTTTTTTTCATTTACTCTGTTAAATTGCCAACAATATTAATTTTAAAATGTGTTGGCCATTTAAAACTAGAAAAAAGTAATGTTAAGATTTTGATCAGTTTGCTGGAATGAGAAATGATGATGTTGGTGATATTATAATAATAATACTATTACTACTATTACCATCACCACCTGAACAAATAAGCATTGTGTTGTTCATATAAAATAATTTCACAGTGATCAGTGCTCCTTACTCGTTGACATTCTTTCCAGTTATTTGACTGAACCACTTAGGACCAGGTTATTTTTGTATGATGGTCATATTGACAAAATATTATCAGCCACTCCAGAAGAATCAATACTTTCTTCAGCATATACCAATTGTCTTGAATCACTAAATGATTCACTGCCAGAATAAAACCCTGGAGAAAAAAAACTGTTCTGAGATATCTTGTCAGTTATTCTTTTGAAATAATAATTGAGTTGAAGCATTTTTACAATATTGTTTATGATGAATATTGATGGATTTCTTATACAGCCATTAAAAACACAGAACCACTTGAGTGATCAAGGAAAAAGCTAGACAAATTTTTTTTGTTCATTTTTCAAAGCAAGGGTTAGCCTTTTTTTTTTCTTCGGTCTTTGGTGTGTATTTTTTTTTTTTTTTAATTATTATTTTTTTTTTTTTTTTTTTTTTCTTTTTTCTAAGAGGCAAGATTTGAATAAAACATATGATATCATATTGATGAAATTTCTTGTCTACTCCAGGAGAATGGTTGCATCCTTCACTGACACTGAAGAAATTTCTTTTGAGACATCAGCTATTCTAAATCAAACAAAAATAAATTCTTGAGATATTTTATTAGCTGCTTCCAAGCAGTTAAATTGTTGTTCATTTAAAAGGAAATCATTTTTAGTAATAGGTGGTTCATGTAAATGTTGGCATGAAAGAAAATAATTAAAATAATTTGCTACAATGGTCATTAAATTTTTACATTTAAAAAAAAAAAATAACATAGTATCATTTGTAACATAGTTAACTGTTTGTCACTTATGAATGTACTTTAATCTTTTTATATTTGAATAATTTTTTAATTTATCCCATTTACATATATTTCAAAATTGTGCAGCAGAAATTTTATTGGAATATTGAAGATTTTATCGCTTGATAATCAGTCTGTGATTTATAAAAATCATGGCTGTCACTTGAACCACAAGCTTCAAAGAAGCTAAAATAATGGGAAGTTGTTTTCAAGAAATCCTATTTATATTATACACCAGTTTAAAAACTATCAAAGAGTTGTACAAATTCTGTTTTCAAAGACCTGATGGGTAAATCAGTAATCCCCAGGAAAATTCTGAAAAAAAGCCCTCCGTTTATATAACTTAATTTCTTTCTTTATCAATGCATTTAATACAATTGAAAATATTAATCACATAAAGTGAGTATTATGCAGTGAAAATTTTCAGAATAGAAATTAAGCAATCTGGCTACACCTATCAGTTCATCACCCTAAGTTACTTTTTAATGTTTCATGTAGAGAAAATGTAAGGTTGATCATCAAAGAAATTCTATAAAAATTTTATTAGAACAACAAAACTGATCAATATACTTTTAAGTGCCACTTATTTTAAATTTGGTTTTCTTCTCTTTATTTCATGTTATGAGTCCTACTTATTTGGTATTTGGTTTGAAATTAAAATCATTTCTGTGGATTTTATAAATGATAGGTGACCATTTTGGAAAGAGGACTTTATACTCTTTTATAATGATTTTTCTTACTCTTAACTATATGTTATTAAATCACTTCAACCTAGCAATACCAGGCTTGATTTAACTGGTATTGAAACAGCCCTTTCCATATGGTTGACAAGAATTAAAATACCTTTTCTGAATTCTGTTTTTCTTTTTGTTAAATTGTAATTATTAAATTGTTTATGGTTATAATCATATAACATTTTTTTCTCATCTTAAAAAAAATTTTGGTATGATTTCTTATTTTATCTTGATTTCTTTTTTCTTTCTTTCTATTTAGCTCATTAAAAAAACTATTGTTTTGTGTGTGTGTGTATTAAAATAAAAATAAAATTTATTTTTAAAGAAATCTATGATAAAAAAACAGGTTACATCTGTCAATATTTTTTTACACTTGAAAGAGAGCCTTAAAATATGAGGTTGATTACCTAGCTATGATTTATGTTCTTATTTTTTGGGAAGTATTTTCATTGTCCATGGTCTGTCCAGGAAGTATTCAGCAACATAATATTAACAAATGGAAAAAAAGAAAGCCTACTCAAAGAAATGGTGTTTTAATCTGTTCAAAGTACTCCCCTTGAGATCTCACAAAATGTATCCCATAACCTCTTTCATTTTTTCAATACAGTTTCCAAAATCCACTTTCAGTATCAGTATCAAATGGTTTGGTATGTTAATTTTATCTGCAGACTGAAATTTTCCTTTTCAACAAGAGTTTTTAGCTTTAAGAATGTAGGGTGATTTGCATAATTGGGTGTTGCATATGTTTTACTGAAAAAAGCTTGTACTCGACCTGAAAAATGTATAGGCAGATTTTCATAATGAAGCTGCAGGTTACCATTATGGCTATTTTCTTCTGCATCTTTCAAATAGCAAAGACATTTGCTGTAGTACTTCTTATACTACTTGTCTGGTGGAGTGTTCTCATGATGGACAACACTTCACGTTTAAACAAAAAATTCAACAAGGTTTCAACTGTGTGTGTTTTTTTTTTTTTTTTTTTTTTTTTTTGTGAAAACTTGGACGACTTCCATTAGGAATACTAGGTTTTTGTTTCTGGTTCGTACCAATAGACCCATGACCATCTCTAATTATGACCATTTTGATGAAAACTGGGTCATTGTTAGCAGTTTAAGAGTGTAAGCATAAAACTCCTAATATTGGGAACCGGGCCACAAAACAAGATTTGCTATAACAGGCTTCATGCTAAAATCTTCCATAGAAGAAACAGCAGTCTGTAGAAGTCCTAGAGCTTCTAATTGTTGCACTGTCAATCAATCATTTCCTTTGATTGCAGACTACACAAGTTCCTAATTTGTACACTTTTTGATTGTTGAAGTTCTTTCAGAACATTAATTGCCTTCAATGGATTTCTAGAAAAGTTTGAAATGTGTATACTTTAATTTTATCTGGGCTTTTCTCATTGAATTATCTACAAAAGTCTTCTTAATCATTTGCACATTTTCTATGGACAAATTTCAAGTAGAACTTGATGTATATTTTCTGTGACTGCAAGTCACTTAGTACACAAGCCCACCTTCTGACATCTCCAGGCCAACTGAGTTAACTGACAGGTGTGTACTCTTCATGCATGTGTTTGGTTGTCAAGTTACATGAAGATCATGCAATTGATTTTCAAGATATTTGAAATGGATATAATTTCCGGGCAGACATTGAGAAAATGTTTATAAAGCAACAAAAATATTTTATTTTATCAATTTTGTCAATACATAAGTTATTTTAAGTAGGTTGTCTACTTTGCAGAAGTCAATCTAATAGAAACTAATACTGACTGATATTTAAACAAATTGTTCAGATCTTTGCATTGTAATTTCTATAATAAAAAAAAAAAGTGTTTTATTAATGCTAACTTAATTCAGCTGATTGTATGGCTAAGATGGATGTTTTTGGGTTTAAAGTATTTCAATTATATGAATTGCCATTTTACTTTAACTTTTGGGTGAAAAAAGAATAATTCAATAAATTTTGAATTTAGTGGTAACTTTTTCTAATTTTTAGTCCCCAATTCATTCAAACAGGTAAATTTTCATAATTTTGATGGAAATTACAATGCTAATCTTTTAGTATTAAATAAACATTAAATTAATTTTAGTTTCTGATTTTTTTTCTTTAATTATCATATTTCTATTTATCAGTAAATAGATTGTCTATGCTTGAAATGGAAATTGTGCTGATATTTTTTTTTTTTTCCCAGTATTAATTAAATTAATTTACTATGAATTTAAAAAAAAATATTACTTGCCTCTCATATTTTTGTTCATGAGCCCAATCACTGAATTTGATATCAGAATAATTTCAGCAAATGTAAAAAGAAAAAAATTGCTTGGCTCTAAATGACCCATGTAAGTATTTGTGTATGAGAAAGTCATATGAACATTATCCAGTAAAGTAATGCCTTATTTGTGTCTTGTAGAAGAGTTTTCACTTCCCATTATTCAGCAGCCATAAAAAAAAGTCTAGTGATTGTAGAAAGGTTAAGAACTAGTTACAACGATTTATGCATTTTAGTGTTGTGTTATTGGTCAGAAGCCCTACCTTGGCAATAGGTTAACAACCTCTCCAAGTTACAACTGATGGCAAAGCATGTTTCTTAAGACTTGGCTCTTGAGCAGGTAACAATCTGAATATCTTGATGCCTCTTGAGTACAGTTGATCTTGACTAATGAGAAGGAAACACTTGTCTTTAATATAATATCATCTGACCATTCACATTTAGTCTGTGATTCTAAATCTGGATGACAGTGATGTTTCTGTCATAAGTTTATCATTGGTTATATGAATATTATGGAAACAAAAAGGACAGTTATACTTAGAACCAGTAAGAAACATTTGAAGTTTGTAGGGTACATAATAAGGAAAGAGGGCTTGGTGAATTTGACATTCACATGATCTATTGAAGATGACAGGTACAGAGAAAATTACTGAATATTGTATAAATGGTTGGCAGAACAGGGCCTGGGAGGGATAGCAAAAAGACAAACCTTCCTCAGAACTACAACAGATAGGAAGTTGTGTAGAACCATGATCACCCACTTCCTGAAGTGACATGGCACATCAGAACTAATCTCTGAGAATTATTTTAACCATATCTCTGTATCTTTGTTAATGAGTTTTATCAAATGGGTTCTTTTGGATGAAACTATATACACCTTGGGTGATTATCTATTGTTTACCAGCTAGTTAATTCAATCAGTGAGTGTAACATTTTTACAGAATTTTGTAGGCTAAGAAAGATTAATTTTAAGTTACAATATAGAACATCTTAATACACATAGGTTAAGGTACTCTTCTTGTTAAGGTTACTGGTCATGTTTCTATTTTACTGTCCCTGTAGCACTAAAGACAGATGTACTGAGTCACAGTTACATCACTACAGTGTAAGACTTTTCTACTCTTGATTCTAAGAAAACATTAGAAAAAAAAAAGAAAATGTAAATAATTCATGCTGCACACTGTTTAACTTTTTATTTTAAATGTTTGTATGCATAGCCTAACATTACATGCATGGAAAATGGCATCAGCAAATCAGGTTTGAGTTCTGAATTTGTTGAATTCACTTCATGTTTTTTTTCCTCCATTTAGCTATGGAGTAAAGAACAGGGCAGGCTGCTCTTTGGATTTAGGTGTCAACCAGTCTAGAAAAACTACTTTGAATTCAATAGAGAAAGCAATATAAAAACCACTTCACTATCCTGTCAATTCACATATATTGCAAATGAAAAGGAAACTGGAGAGCTATGATCAAAAAAAGAAAAGAAATGCTTAGTAAAAAAAAAAATAAAAAAAGAAATGCTTATAAAATTTCTTTAAAGCCATTTGATATTTTATGTAAGGTAATGCTTATAAGTATTCTTGAAATAGAAGAAAATTTTTAAAAAAAATTTTTTAAAATTGTGTTTAATATGAAGTTTAAATGAGAATAAAGCTGATATTAGTTGAAATTAATTCCAGAGTTTATTTTAACCAGTGTTCACTTTTCAATTAATTAATTTTTCTAACTTCACATTAATTTTTCATTCAATAGATAATCAACTGGCTAACCAGTGCTAAAAACAAAAATAATGGAAAAATGCTTTGAAGAAATTTTGTCACTTTAAAACATTTAGACAAATTTTAAACATTTAAAACCAGTTCACATGATAATAAAAAAAATCAATGACTAAAGACAGAACATTTATGTGGAAAATTTAAATTTATATTTTAGCTTATGTTTTGCTAATGTTTCTTTCTTAATTCATTTTTTTTTTTTAATTTTGAATTTAATTAAAAATACTGTATTGGAAATACATAGTATGTACATATTTTTTTCCTTTTCTGAGTGTGGAAAGTATTGAGAAATTATATCCAATAGGCAAGCATTGTGTAAATCTAGTGTTTGATATCAGATCTTTGAAATAAAAATAGATAACAACAGAGTTAACTAAATAGACATTTGAAAAGTTAGATAGTTAAACTTAATTTAGCACAATCTTGTGAGGATCAAACTATCCTGAATAAGTTACAGTAAGCACCTAGATTTTATGTATAAAGAATGAGTTTGTTTTTTTTTATTTAAGGTTGTTCACTTGTATGGAAAACTCGGCAATATACACAATTTGTATAGGATAACAAGAATAACCTATAGTCAGAAGGGAAAAGAGCTTAAGAATGTGTCAGGAAATCAAATAATATTGACTTGATAAAATCTGTCTCAAATTAAAACCTGTTTTTTATTGACCACTGCTAAAGTCTTTCTGTTTCAGCAAAGCACCAAAACTCCAAATGTCAAAGCAATCTGTAAGCTAATCTTTCATTTGGGTTTTTTTTTTTTCAGGACCTTCTAGCAATTTATTTTCCTAATTACTTTGCTGTCTGAATACAAGCAAATTAGTTTTCTGCAGCTTTTTATATTGTATTGTAAACTGCTGCAAATTCATTGGGGCTTATTTTCTTTACATTTCCATGCTTTAATGTTTTTTTTTTCTTTTCTTTTGTTAAATATTTTATTTATACAATGTGAAACCTTCAATAATTACTAGTATTTTTTTCTTTTATTTGAAACATTTTATTTTATTTGCTATTCTGTTTTCACACCATTAGTAAACTAGTAGCTTCCACTGGCAATAAAGTGGCAAAATGTCTCATCAATGCTCTCACTTTTCTCAGTATTCTCATCTAATTTTGTAAGTATTTAAATGGTTTCAGTTCTTCAAATCTTTTAACCAGGTCCCCTTGGGACTACTAAAAGTATGCCAGTAATGATGGGTCAAATTATTACCTTCACATTCAACAATTCTTTCTTTTTCTAGTTTTCTCAAGCTTCAGATATTTTACCAGGTTTTTATTTTGTCAATTTCATTCTTTCATATCAGGGGTCATCAAACTATGGCCCGTGAGATGGATTCAGCCCACGACATCTGTTCATCTGGCCTGCTGCTGTAGTGTGTCACAAATGAGCTAAAATATAATTATTTATATGGGGTTATCAATAGATTGTAGTTAAACTTACTATGTACAATAAATTAAAATAAATGTAAGTAAAAATCTGATTTTTGCATCTGACAGTAATATAAGTTTTAGGAAAATCAGTGAAATAAAAAATTTGGCAGCTTTTTGTGATTTTGATATCTGGGCACTTTTTGTGTGGGTACCTGCAATGAAGTTTCCAAGAAAAGCAATTACGAGCCTGCTGCAGCGATCATGTTTTAACTTTCATTGCTGTGCTTGAACCAGTTTGAAAAGTGCTGTATATAAAAAGGACTGCTTTCAGTGAATTATGCCATATATTTGGCCTGAAATCATAAAATCTACAGTATGTAAAGTCAGCACATGTAACAAGGTTGACTGATGATCATTTGACAGCAATTCTCTTGATTGAATGCAGCAATTCCAAAGCAAATATTGATTATATCTTAAAATATAAACACCTGTCTCACAAATCTCCCTAACTATTTTTGCTGCTTTGCTTTTGAGATTTGGATACGTGTATACTGGGTGTGATATAAATATTTTGTTGCTAATGTCGCCTTCTTCAACTTTTTTGTAAGTAAATATGTTTGCTGTCTTTATTTTTTGTGTATTCAGTGTATTGAACAAAATAGTTATCCCACCCGCACTTGTCATTCTCTGTGATATGGCCCTCTGTGAAAAAGTTTGGTAACCCCCGTTTTATTTGATGAAACATTGAAGCTTGCAATCTGACAAAATTTCTTCATCATTACCTATTCTTGACTGGACTGGGTGATCTCTGTCCCCATCACAACCAATATTTAACTAGTTGGGATTTACAGTATTAACCAGACAGTATTGTCAGTTGATCCCTGGGATAGTTGTACTTTGTTAAATCTTACACAGATTGTGTGTGTGTGTGTGTGTGCGTGTGTCTGTTCGTTTATATATGGGATCGTATTTCCTACATTTTTCAACCGATTTCAACAAAACTTCACAGGACTACGTAAAATTACCCGGCGGTGGTTCTGACAGCGCCAAAAATTGGAAAAACACAATTGTTTTTGCATGAAATCAATTTGAAAGTATGAGTAAGTGTATCACACCCGGCTGGAAGTTACTGCTGGCTACTCAAACGTCTGAAAGTGTCACCGCGGAAAACGGAATGAATGCCGTTAATTTCCGGTGACTCAGCGTTTTTTTTTTTTTTTTCAGAGAACGATACACAAAAAGTAAACAAATGAAACCTAAACATACACAAGTCCTCCTAACTAAAAATAATAACCGGAAACTACTTTAAATACACATGGTGTCCAAATGAAAACCATGTATACAGTCAAAATGCAGAAGTTAATTTTTAGTCATCAACCAAAAGATATTGCCAAATGACTACGATGCTAACGGCACTTCTCACTTGCTTGGGGTGAAATGCTTAAAAAAAACAAAACATTGAATATAAAATAATTAGGGTACTGACAAAAGCATGTAATAAAATAATTAGGGTACTGAAAATAGCATCTACCACAATCAAAGGTAAAGCTCTCCCTACCAACAGCTAAAATAATAAAAAGTGCCCAATATATATATATATGCCCAATACAATATATATATATATATATATATAAAAGGCAGGATGTGTGTGTAAAATTAATGCACGGCCAAAATTTAGCAGGAAGCCAAGACTGACTTTGCATTTACCAACTCCCATTGATAGTGGAAATAATCGATTTTTTTCAATTTTGCATCAAACACTGAAAAATATATATTAGGTTTGTAACTATGTAAGTTTATATGTATGTATGTATGTATGTATGTATGTATATATGTATGTGTATTGTATATGTGTGTATCTAGCTATATCTGTCTGTCTGTTGGTCGGTCTCTCTCTCTCTCTCTCTATATATATATATATATATATATATATATATATATATATATATATATATATATTATTTTTTTTTTTTTTATATGTGTGCCATACATACATATATATGTTTATAGATGTATTTAATCATACTTATTATAAAACCCAGGTTGTGTGTGTGTCTGTTCGTTTATGTATTGGATAGGATTTCCTACATTTTTCGACCGATTTCAACAAAACTTCACAGGACTACGTAAAATTACCTTGCGCTGGTTTTGACAGTGCCAAAAATTGGAAAAACACAATTGTTTTTGCACAAAATCAATTTGAAAACACGATTAAGAGACATTGCTTTCGCGAGAATGAAAGGGAGACAACTTATATCGAGTTATACCTATTATAAAACCCAGGTTGGTTGTGTGTGTGTGTGTTCGTTTATATATGGGATCGGATTTCCTACATTTTTCGACCGATTTCAACAAAACTTCACTTTTTTTTTTTTCGGCAGGTAGTGTTTCTTATTGTCTTGCACACTTTTTTCTTTATTTTTATATTCACAATGCTTTAAAAATTCCATTTACAAGACAATTGTTTATAATAAAATTCTATTCAATCGGTAGACTCATAACGATTGAAAACAATGTTTTTGTTTGGGTTTGACCAATTCGTAAAAAAAAAAAAAAACTAATTAAGACATGCATGTCAGTCAAACTTAAACAATAATCTTTGTCAATTTTATTTTTCAGTCTTTATGATGGTCGCTACTTGATCTATCTCTTACTGTTACATCCCTGGGCAATGCCAGGCTCTACTGCTAGTCTTTTAATATGCTGGTAAAAATTGTAAAGAACTGATAAATAGAACATAACTGGAAAAACGTAGTAATCTTAGCAGAGGTGTACAGGATATTTTTCTGTTTTTGAAGATTAATTTTTTTCTTCACTTCTGAAGTCAAAAATATGTCAATTGAATTAGACTTTTATTATGATACTAAATATAAAATTAATGAAAAACTATTCTGTAGTTTTTAATGTTTTAGGTAAATAGGCACAAAATGTAATTTTAAATTATTTTGTTATTGAACATTTTAATCTGATATAAAACTGTCTTCCTGTTTAGTATGTCTGAAAATGTATCAACAATTCTTGCTATCATTTCTAATCTCATTGTAAATATATAGATTAAAAATATGTGTTCAGACAATAGGAAAATATTTCCTGCATCATTCATTTATACCAATAATTTTAAAAATTCCAAACACTTCCAATTTGACTAAACATTTTATTATATATTAATTTGAACAATTCTGTTTCTTGCATTTCAAATACTCAAATTATCATTGTGTGCACTTTTATTCAGCATCTTGAAAATTGTATGGTTGTGAATTTCAAAAACATTAAGATTTAATTATTCATTTTCACCATACATAAGTAATTTAAATTTAGAGAATTATTTTGAATTAAATAGACTCTGGTGTGTAATTTTATAACAAACAGGATTTCTTTTTTTTTCCTTTCTTTCTTTTTTAGTTTTCCAAATTATTCTTAAAAATAGATCATAATTGATGAAATGTCTTAAATTGGTTTACCCACAGTCTGTCTTTTTTAGTTTGTTTTTAATACTTAAATTTTATTTGTGGAATCAGGGCAGAAATCTTTACTGAACATTTAAAATAATAACTTGTCAGGAATTATGAATGGGATAAATATTGACAATTGGAAGATATCTTGTTTTGTTCTTTCTTATGAATTTAGTGCCTGTTTTTACCTTTGCTTAAAAATTACTATGCTAATTTCATTATGCAAGTCAATGTTTAAACAATAAAATTGATATTAATCCACTGATATTGGTAAAATTTTCATGATAATGAGCAATATATTGTGATGAACAGAGCATGTAACAGAATTATAATGGAAATGAGGCAAGAACAGTAGTTTTGATAAAAACATTATTGATGATATTCATATTGAGAAAATACAGGGAAAAAATTAAAAAATTAAGATAATCAGCTGTTGTATTCAAATGTTTAAAATTTGTTATATATAGATTCTACTGTCTACAAAGAAAACTTGATATTTTTTCTATAGCCTCAAAAGTATTTTAACCCATTGTTTTTACCATAAAAATGATTCCTCTTTGAGAATTACATTTTTTATAGTACATTTTTTAGAGTATGTTAACAATATAAGATATGATGATGACACAGTCTTGGTTGCAAACATGAAAAGAAAAACTCTGGGAATTCATAGACAAAGTAGTAAAAGAAAGCGGGAAGAAAAAGCTAACCATCAGTTTTAAGATAGGATGTATAGTTGTGAACAAAAGAGACAACCCAGATGCAAATAGATGATGTCAGAATCAAGTAGGTATAGAAATTTATCTGAAAAGTGTTTCAACAGAAAATTTGACACTGAAATCCAAAGGTTCCTTGTATGTAATATTCCGCTTATATGACTGTGAATACTGGACAATTTCCTCACAGATGAAGAGGACTTGAGACAACAATTTCTAACAGGAACATGCTGAGAATATCATGGCCAGAGCCTTTTAGCAACAAGGAAGTTTTAATAAAAGCAGAACGTACACTTGTACTTATTAGGTATCCCAGAAATTTCAACAAAGAGAAGGTTTGGAAAAATTAACATTCACAGAGCATGAAAACATCAAGTAATCTACTTAGTGTAAACAGATAACGGAACTGGAAGGCAGTGTAACATTGCTCAGAGTTACAAAGCATAAAAAATTGTGGAGAGCCATGATCACCCATTTCCTAAAGGGAAACAGCACATAAAAGAAGAATATGGGTTAATCCATTCATTAGTTTTGTTAACTTTTCTCTTGTTTCAACTTTAAAAACTGCTCTAAGTAATATTGCCAACCAGCAATTTTCATTAGGAATACTTTTTGTTTACATATCCATCTATTTTAATGGTGGATCATAAGTTTTCGATTGTATTAATATCTGGAGAGGCTTTTCTTGCTTTTTACTCTTAATTTTTCTCAAATCTCTTTTTGTAATTTTTTTAAAGCCATTTTTTTCTTGTTCTTACCAATGTTTTTGATTGTTTTTTTGATTGATCTGTTATCTCTATCAACTTTTTCATAATTTTCAAATTGTTTTCCTATCAATCAATAACTTTAAAATGTGTTTCTCTTTTGAGGTGATATTACTCTTGGAACTCCTATAAACATCAATAAACATACTATTGCATTGTTAGAATATGAAAAAAACATCAAACTGCATAATAAAAAAATCTCTTATTTGAAAATAAGTTATTGCAAATTTTTGTTAAAAAAAACAATATATTATAAACTAAAAATTTGTTATATTTATATCTAGTATATCTGGAAAATGTTAGTAACATTTTGCTGTCAAGGCATTTATTTGCCTAATAATATCTGACAGTTTATATGGGTTGTAAGTGTTCTTTTAAGGTAGTCATTTGAGATGGCAGATTTGTTTTGTGTGATATATATGTGTGTATGTATGTATGTATGTATATGGGTAACTTTTAAAATTTAAATTTAGTTTAATTCTTATTCCAGCTGACCTGAACATATTGAAGCTAATGGCCAAATTTTATATACAATATCTATTAATACCTTGTTTTTTTTTTTTAAATAAATCTTGCAGTTAAAATGTTTTTCTAGTAATTCAGATTTCATTATAATTTTTTTTTTTTTTTAACCCAATATCTCAGAAATGTTATAGGTACTTCATAATTGATTAAGATTGTTGTTATCAAGTCTATTATTTTGTGTGTGGTTTGAGTTGAATAACTATTAAGGTACACTTTTCATTGTCTCAAGTATTTTCCACTGGCTGATAAAAAAAAAAGTTTTATGAAAACACTAGATTGATGTTAAACTCAAAGCATCATAAGTTGTTGAATTTTGTTTGTCATTATTACTGCCAGGTATTGTATGTAGAATTTGAAATTTCCTTTATGAAACTACTTAATCTACTTTCTGCTATGGGCTCTGAATCTAGGAGATGGGGTCACATAATAGAATTTTCTGTATCAATGTGTAGGTGAGCAAAAAAGAAAGAAATGATAGGATTAAAGAATTTGTCTGAGTCTTCAAGGTCACTTGAAATGACCTTGAAAGAAATCAGCAACTGTAGAAGAGGTGAAGCTCAGCAAATTTTAATGAATTAAAAATAATCCTAATTCACCTGCAAAATATCCAGGAGAGGATTCTTGGATGAAAATCAATATTTTCAGTGACATTTTTCCTCTTTGCTATTTTCTTCTTCTCTCTGCCATGCTTCTACAAGTTCAAATAAAATATTTTATTTAAGCATACCATTTACAAGTAAAACTCACTAAATGGACCAAATTTTCAACTTTGAGAATAGAAATTTTCAATCAGAACACATTTTTGTCATTTTTCCTTCACCGTCTTGAATCCTCTGATTCTCTTTGTATCATTTTTTCGCCTTCCATCCCCCTCCTGTTCTATCTCTCTCAAAGCAAAACCTGAGAAGACTGATGGCAACTAATCAATTGTTTTTATATTTATTTTCAATAAAGTACCAGTTAACCTTTACATTGCTCAATTTTCTCACTATCAAATCTTGTATGTAAATAATACATGTTTAGTTATCTATTCCTTGTAAACAACCATAGCCTGCTCATAGTTGAACTAAAATATTTACTTATTTTTGTGTTTGTTTTAGTAACTTGAGTATTTAATTCATTTAATGATACACAGTTTTAATGAAACCTGTCTATGTTGGAGAAATCAAAAACATTTTCTTCAACCTTACCAATAAACTGATCAGTTTCTAAATTGAGTAAAGATGTCTGACTGACTGTACAGAGGCTTAAGTTAAAGTATACTTGATGCAGAATATTTAATTGATGAGGAATTATTGAATTATGTTTCATGAAGAATTGCAGTTCATTTGTTTGGTTCATTCTTAAGCTTTTTCACATCTACTCAATATTGAGGATTATGCCTGAATTTCGTATCAAGTGTTTTTTTGTTATTTTATCTTCTGTGGAATTCAACAATGAATACATTTGCCTTACATGTTCAAAAGCATTGAGTAAAAACAGACTTGTTTACCACCTTGCATATATGAATAATGCTATTAATGTTAGAATAACTGGTCAGTGCAAAACTGTTGTGGAGTAAATAGTACACCTCCAGTGACTCTATGAACTAGTGCATAACTGTAAATAAAGAGCTCCTGGTCAGAAGTAAGATGAAAAGAAACCATTTGGAGTCAGTCTTCAAACTAATTAATACAGGTGTCATTGCAAGTAGCCAAAGCATTAATTATTATAAGCATTATGAAGTGTGTTATAACAGTGGTAATGAAGGATTCAAAACTTGGGCTATTTATAACTGTTGTGATGAAGATTCAGAACTCTTACAACTTATAACAGATAGGAAAGACTGGATCAGTTTAAAAATTTGTACAGACACACCATAACATTTCAGCTTGTGAGAAGATGTCATAATATCAGCAAGAATCAGGAAGTTGATTTACATGGTAAAAGGGGAAAGATTTGAACATAAAAGGCACCATAATCAGCTGAAAAAAAGATTCATCGATGAAAGACCTGACATTGGAAGAACCGATAAAAATGCTATATGATGTTTTTGATGTGCCAGCACCACAACAAATCATGGCTCTTACAAGGACAAGTTCCAGAAAAAGAAAGCATACTGAAGAACTGGGAGTGGATCTAGGGAGATAGAAATGCTATAAAGTCAAGTACATTGGTAAAAGAGGAATGAAGATACTAATACTAATAAAAAATAAAATATTTATAAAAATATTAATCTCAAAAGGTGGGGATGTTGTGGAGGAAATAGCACACCTTGGTGACTATATGAAGTAGTCCGTAACTATAAATAAAGAGCTCTAGGTCAGAGGTAAAAAGAAAAAAGCTGTTTGGAGTCAGTCTTCAGACTAATTGATACAGGTGTCATGGCAAGTAGCAAAAGCATTACGTATAAGTGTTATGAAGTGCATTATAACAAAAACATAAGTTACATATGAATGTAAGAACAGAATTAAAATTTGAGTTCTCATCAGCCAATGTATGAAATCTTTCATGCTAAAATTTTAAATTTGAATATTTGAAATGTGACTCTTAAAGAATTTTAGGTCCTCTAATTTTTACTTTTTTTTAGTCATCAATGATCACTAAAATTTGTGTAATCTGAAAATATATTTTTTCTCCAAATTTGACAGAATAAAAACTGGTTAAGATTCTCTCTGCAAACTTAGAAAATTCAAGATATTAGTAAGTAAAGTGTTTCAATTCTTTTGTTTATCTTGCCTCAATCTGTTAGCTGAATGAGTGTTATAAGACTGAACATTTTACTCTAAAATTAATCATGAAGCAATTTCTGTGCTCAAATTATCATACTTTTTAAGTTTGTTTTTAGCAGATTATTGAAAATTGTATTGATTTTTCATTCCTATCTCAGCCCTTTTTATAATACCTTCAAAAATTGCAGCTTATTTTTATCATAGGAAATTTGCTTAGTGAATATTTTTGCTTAGAAGTTAGAAATGTAAGAATTTTCCAGACATTTTGATCACTTATTAGTTACTGTTACGGTTAAGTGACGTGCAAGTGTGTTAATTATTATCATAATGAAACGAGGGGGGGGGAACAAATAGGCTGTATGAGAAGTAACTATAACATATCTGTCTTTCTCTCTTTCCTCACTGTGTGTCCCTTTTAAGTCAGATGGCCAAGCCCCCGTAAACAGATATATATGGAATCAGAGCAGAGACTAATAAGGTAACTAACACTGACACTGGAAAGTTCAGGGCCAGATGAACTGTTCCGAACACATTTTAATAAAAAGTTGTAAAGAAAATTCACTTGGCAAAAAGCCCTCTTTCTGATAAGGTCACAGATTATGTCTTCCATGTATAGTGAGATAAAAGCAGTAATTTGATACACAAAATAAATAACTTTGAACTGTTAATGAACTGATTTTCTTTCATAATGAGATTAAGACAATCAACAAGATGAAGTCATTTGAACTGTTTACTTCTGAAAATGCCTGGAAAATAATTCCTCTATACTTGAGGAGTGATGTAATATGCATACACCTGGGTTCCCCCTCACAGTAATATGATTGGCTGGTGTCAGCCATAAATACAGACTGATGTGGAGGTACAGGAGGATGCCTATTGGCTATGCCCTACCACTACAATAAGGACCAGTCCATTATGGTTACCTGCTAGATTGTCCTACTTGGTTACAGTAGTCAACAACCACTTTGTTACTTCGAACAAATATCTCTCTTTCTGGGACATATCAAGGAGTTTCCAAATAAGTATTTGGCTTGTCTTCACCATTTCCATCCTATGCACATTTTTACCAAACAAACTCCTGTCATGATAGGTAACATACACCACGTTCCATCACACAAATATGTTTATCTATTTCTCTTTCTTTCATTCATGGTTGTCCTCTTATTAAAATTTTGTTTAACTTATTTATTTAACTCATTCGTGTTGTTCTTTCACTGGTTACTGATATTATGATTTCGTATATTGAATTGTTCTATCCTGGCAGACCATCCAATCCTCAGATTTGTTTTTATGAGTGTCTTGTTGCTGGTCTTCAGTTCTTAACATTTTTCATACTGTTTTTTTTTCCCAATTTTAATCAATTCTGACATGACCTATTTTCTTACCCAATCTTATAATTTATATCTTTGACTTTTGGCCTTGGCATGCACAAAATCTTTCATCTTCTACAGGTATTTTGCTCTTTAGTCAAAGGTAAAAATTCAGATAAATCTTGGATGAAGAAACTCTGCATTAGCTAATAAGAAAAGAAGCAATGAAATTTAATACAATCAAATTTAAGCCATGTAAATAAAGAAAAATTCTGAATTTATTCTGTTTTTGTTTCATTTTTTTAAAAAATAAAAATGAGCACTAATTTATTTGCTTTCATTTTCTTTTTTCAATAAAAAATATGTTGAATATATTGGCAGAATTAGCCAGAGGTTAGAAACTCAGATTGATCCACATGTATCAACTAAGATCTGTCGAGGATAGTGTGAAAATTTGCATACACTTGTAAATATTTACAGTTCTAATATTGTAGAACAGTTAATAAATAATTCAATTTGTGCCTTGGCTTTCACCAGGGATTTTTTTCAGCATAATAAGCAAAATGCATTCTGATAGCAATCTGAGGATTCTTGAGACCATTTAAGTCTAAGCCGCCTTCCCTCTATAAGCAGAAGAAATGGCTGCTGGATCTAAATGTAATCTGTCTGATAGATATTGCTGATTCCCTTGTAGTCACTTTTTTTTTTTTTTGCTTCCTCTCTTATTCGTTGTGCAAATGATTTTGTCCTTGATTGGCTCTGAAGAGCAAGTCTTGGCAACCAGTTAGTCCGATTTATTTTTTCAATCCACCACTTTATGGTGAGTAAATTTTTTTTTTCTTATCCTGGCTTTTCTTTTCTCTCTTTTTTTCCTTGTGTGTATATATAATTACATTATTCGGACTATTGTCCTTGTCTTTGTTGCCATATTTATCACAACGTTTTGGCCTTCTTCAGGTGGTTGGAATGTCGAACCGAACCCTTTATTTTGCTCACTGTGGTAGACTGTTCTAGTTCCATATCTAATGGATGTTGGTTATCAGTTATCTCCTGTTAATTCCCCTCTCTATGTGCTCCACCGACTTAACCAGGTATTGAACTCACACTCTTTGGGTCCTGTCCTGTCATGTCATTTGCCTTTATCCACTGTGCCATGTGTGCTTGAGGACATCTGTGTATGAATTTCTGGGTATTATAAACCAAACGTCTTCAGCGTTCATTTTTTACCAGTGCTCACATTGCAATTTTTGCTGTTATTATTGCTTTTCTCTGGCACACCTTATTACTGGTTCCCATATTGTATTCATTTCTATGCTTGGTCAGCTCAGGAGATTTTTGTGGCCTAGCATATGTATTGATTCCTTAAGTTTACAAATTTTCCAACAATGTTTTTTACCTGTGATTTCTACCTGATCCCACAGAGGACAGTGATCTTCCTTTTCTCTCCATATGTGGTCAGCCATGCCTGATTTTTCCACTTCCCCTCATATTACAGCTTTCTGGTGTTCTTGAAGCTTTAGCTTAAGGGGGCAGCCTGTCTCCCCTTTATATTTCTTTCTTCATTTAATAATGAAAACAGTATTTTACACAAATATTTATTTGCTTGTCTCAGTGATGGATATTAATAATATAGATTGAACATGATACAATGAAAGTTTCAGATAAAAATTAATCTCCTAATTATGTCAGGCTATGAAATTATTGATCTGTTTTACATATTTTCTGTATGACTTCTCAAAATTACATGGGATAATTATTGATTAACACTTTTTCTTAAAAAAAAAAAAAACAAAAAAAACATACAAGCATGATTTTATTTGATAATTTTAAACATTATCCTCATATTTATAAAGTTGATTACCTAAAGCAGAATTACATAATCTTTCTTTAGTATTATTATACTAATATTTTAAATTATTGGAAATTTCTTATATATGTTTCTGTCAGTGGCTCATTGAGTTTTTAGTTTGTTCATAACTTATTTCTCAGCCTCCCTCCCCTTCTTTTTGATAGGCAACTTTGTCTATGTAATGGATGGTAGTTACAGTTTACTTTTCAAATGATTCCTCTTCATCAATTTTTAACTAGTTTTTCTTCCATTTCATTGTTGCTTTTTATCACAACACTCAGGTTGCTGCATTCTACAATTGTTAAAAGTAAGTAGTATGAATAAGGAAATAAAGAAATAGCCTTCAACAAGATTTGAACCAGTATCCCATATTCTAGAAGTTCATTTGACATAGAAATCGCATATACTGGATTTGGTAATAAGATCTGAATAATATGACAGAGATACAGTGGCATTGTATTGATTGATTTTATAACATATCAACCCTTGTTGGGCTAGTTGAAAATAAAATCAGTCTATTAAATTACATTTAAGTCTATAAGCATTTGTTTGGTTTGGGGATATTAAATATTGGTTCATAATTTTTGAGTATATATACATTTATTTAGTAGGTAACGCCTTTTGTAGAGGTTGGTTCTCTCAACAGAGCAAGGTATATAGTGATATCCATAATATCTGCACTGGTTATTCATTTTATATAGTCAACAACATGCTCTGAATAACTGGATGAAAAAGAAAGTAAGTTATATGACTGCAACTTTGATTCTACTAGTCAAGAAACATGTCTGTATCAAGTTCATTATGTATTGTAAATATGGGAATCAAGTTCATCAAAAAAAGTGTATTAATTTCTGACTTATACTGCTTGCTTTTAACAAGCATAATGTTTAACAAATGACCCAAGTTTTGTGATGAAAAGCAACATTAACAAAGAAAGAAAAATGACTCAAAATAATAATGAAAATGCTTTGTGCCAAAATTTCAGACAACTTAGAAACACTTGCTTCCATTTTATTCACTGGTGAGAGTTGAGTGAAAACAATTTATTTTAAATGCACCCTAACAGTGGAATGGTTTGTTTGTTTTCAAGTATGCAGATGCTACTCTTAGTACCATCAGAACAGTGACAGATTGAAATGACAACCTGGAAAACTGAAAATTGTGCATACTGAAATTTCATCCAGATAGCAATGAAACAAGATTAGAGTTGGTTAGATTAGCAGTTTCCATCTGTGTCAGATTTTTCTGAAAGATCACGAAAAAAATTGTCTGAAAGAAATTAGCAATTTGTGGAATTTGTTTCAGATTTGCTTTATTTTCCAGTGAAAACTGCAACTTCTACTGAATTAATTGTTGAGTTATATTTAGCAAATTATTGATTTGTAGTGAAAGTAGGCTAAAAGGTTCAGAAAGATACACTAGTTGTGATCCTCTTTGGGGCATTCTAAAGAATTATTAAACTGTTACTGTAATAAAACTGAGCCATAAAATCTACAGAATAAGTTTCTGAAGAACATCTATGCATATATTTTCTGAAATTTATATTTGCATTATATTTGAATATATTTACTGATCCTAAGCCTGAATGTATTTTTAATTCACAATAACTTTTAATAATTTATTTGTAAAGTATAAAAATAAATTTCCAGTTTGGATATTATTAATTTCCAGACTGAACAGCCAGATTTGGCCTACCAAACACAATATGAATATTATTGTATTTGCTTTCCACGGAAATAACCAAAACCAAAAACTCCTAAGTAAAAATGCTTTTACCTAAGCATAATCCTATCAAAATATATTGATATACAGAGGTTGACATTTATAAATAACTTGAATTTAAATTCAGTTTGTAACCTATCTTAAAACTGGCAAAATTAAGAAATGGATTTGATTTCCAGATTGAATTGAATTTATCTCAAATGATTTGAATATCTCTAAAAGTTGTGTATTTCGTCTAGAAATATACAGCTGTACTTTTATTTCAAATTCTATGTAATTACTTGATATGTTTGTCTTTTCTATGTTACTTAGCCATGTCAACATTCAAAAGAAATTACATTATCATAACTTTATTCAGAGAGGTCTTTTTAGTTAGATATTTGTAACAAATAATTTGCTTATTGTATGTATCAAGTATTAATGTTTTGTTGATCAGTTGGCATGTTTGCACCTTATTTTTTAAAATATGGTATCAATTTTTACTTCAAAATTTTCAGAATATTTGACTTTTTGACTATGTAATCTAGTTATATTTAAAGATGTATATAAAGATTGGCTGAAGCCATAGGGATTCTATCAGTGTAAACTAAGATTATCCATTATCTCTTAACCCTGCATTTTTACTGTATCTTCTCATTCTTTTCCATATCCCTTTCCATCTTTGTTGCATGTTCATGCTTTTATATAAATGCTATACAAACATGAATTAGTTGGATATGTAAAAAATGAATAAGGAATATAGAAATACATTCTCCTTCATGCTGTTTTTTTATCTCTCCTACACACACAATTTTAATATATGTTATTACTTATTTATCTTTTAAACCTATATCTTGCTTATTGTCTTCTGATAACAAGGTTTTCTCTTATTTTTGTCTCTACCCTTCGATTTTTTTCTTCCAGTTTTCTTATTTTTGATGACTTGATAAAATTTAGGAAAAATTTAATTCTTCAAATTTATTACATATTTAATGATGGTGAAATGTTAAAGTAGTAGTAAATGAAATGTTTTCTTACATAAAGGGGAAACATGACTTCAAATACTACTAATGATAAAGACTTAGAAAATATTAATTGCTACAATGATAACTTTATGGATTTCTCACCTATACTTTCTTTAAAATACACAATGAACCTTTATATATTTTTCTTCATTTTGCATGTAAAAAAATTTGATAATTCTTTTTTTTTTTTTTTTTGTTTTCTTACAAAAACAGAATATTGAAGAAATAAAACATTTGAAAATAAAGATGTAAATCCATATAATTTTTAATTTACACCATTTAGAACTAAGCTAGAAATATTTTGAATATATATAGTAGTTTCAAGAGATGAGAATGGGGATGCTTGGTTGTATTTACAGTAGTCTAAATACTTTTTAGTCTTATATAAATATTATAAATTTTCAAAGCAGCTAGAGTAGTTTGCATTGATGTTGGGAATAGATTTCTTTAGAAACCTTATAAGTTGGATTTAGCTATTTGATATTGAGCACCTATTGTAGTGTGGGAATTTAGTCAGTTAATTTGGCAAATCAATCTGACAGTACTGTGAGTATAGTAATTCCAGTAGATGCTCCACAAATGTGACCTTGTGCCAGCTTGAACTAAGCTGAGCAAATAACTATTAGTGAGAATTACATTTGACAATATCTGAAGTTTCTAGAAAGTTGTTGGCTCAATATACTTCTCAAAACCTGGCTAAACATCAGGGCTTTTTTTTTTCTTTTTAATCCCTTCTTGGACAGGGTCAAAATATTTTCAGCGCTCCTCATATAGCTTGCATCATATAGTACTATAATTTGTAGTGGATGAGGTTGCTGTTGGTCAACTGTTTGTAGCCGAAGGAGTTATTACTGAGGTAGAAAAATTTCAAAGTAAATAAATTCAACATCCAGAAGAATTTTACATAAAGAACATAGCTCCCAAATAAGAGAAAGAAATTTATACTTGTGTGTACACAAATAGACAGGGCTCATAAAAGAACAGAAACAAAAACTTTTATGAGATTAGTATAACATGTGTATGTGAGAGATGTTCATGTGGTTTGTTTGAAATTAAGTAGTCTGCTTTGCAGGGAACTAAGAAATTTCTCTGAAAGTGAAAAGTAACTTATTGCTACTACATCTGGGGCAAAAATATAAAGTGGGCTTTACAAACTTCTATTATAGTCCTGAAATAGTGCCACCTAGTCATCTTGGCAGACATAGGAGTAATCTCCACAAGCTCTACACTGTTTAAGTTAACTTTCTGTCTTTGAGAGTCCCAAGTCAGTTACATGCACTTGGGGGATGATATATTTTCCACCTGCAGCCCCCTTTCCTATAGACAGAACATTGAAAATCAGTTGCTACTCTCAATATTTCCATGACAAATGTTCAGACAAGATACATTCATTAGTTTCACAAATTCAGACCTTTACCTGCCATGATGTGTCCACAGATTCAAACCATTCTCACTCCTTCCATATTCCATTTGTAAGGTGGAAGTACCACTCAGGGTCAAAATATTTTCAGCATTCCCTTATATAGCTTTTTTTTCCAAGAACTACTGCTTTGTGAAATAGACTCCTGTGTGTGAATACTTCCTCAAACACTACAATCTTAACATCTTCAAGTCAAGAGTCAGTTGTTACCTATCCTATTACATAATTCTCACTTCCTACTTTCTTTTACATTCATATCATATACCTCATTCAGTAACCTTCTGCCTTGAGCATTAACAAAAACAAACTTTGAGGAATAAGATAAATCTGTCACTTCTGAAAACGTCTGCCATCTTAAATCCCATGATGCTTGATAAAGTTGTATACAAAATGGATGTGTTCTTGAATGCTAGTGATAATTTATTTGAAATGATTGTTGGTGCTTACTTATTGACAATAATTTAAAGATTTATGACTAGCCCTGATACACTTAAGTTGGACATAAAACAAAATTTCAGGTGCATAAATATCCATATACATGCAGAAATCTAGGCCAGTCCTTTTTGTTAAAATGTTACCGACTGTTGATAGGATATAAAAGTAAAATAAATTGTTTCATGATTACTGCTCACAGAAAGAGGGAGAAAACTATTAAACATGGCTTTGTTAACAATAGAAGCCATACAAAAGCTAGAGATTCATATAGCAAGTGAAAAATCATTCAGGCTAAATTCTTGTAGGCTGAGGAGAAATGTGATTTAACTTTTACTGTTCTCTATCCATATGGCCTTTAGGTATAGGATGGTCAGGGTCTAATGAATGTATTTGCATTAAATTTTATTTTCTGATGCAAAATGATATCCAGCACTGACCAGGTCTCTTTTTTTTATTGATATGTTGTGTTTTGTTTTTGTTTTTTTATTAGATATTTGCATATGCCATAAAAATGTATTAGCAAAATTGTCATAATCAAAACAGCTTGATAGTTTTCAAAACTCTGTTAGTTGTATATTTCAGATATTTAACAGTTAGGCATCTCCAAAGATTTGCTAAAAATGAGCATAGATGAAGAAAAAATGTTGAAAACTTAATAAAAAGTTTTATTGTCAAAATTAAGTAGAAAGAGAAAAGGATTTTTTAATTATTAAATTATATTTTTTAATCCTTTTTAGAACCTTTAAAATTTTGGTTAAAAACATTTTTTTCAAAATACCCTATTTAAACTTGTCAACGCTGTTTATACATGCTTTATATACAATAAAAATGGACATTGATGTCAACATCCATAGGCAACAGTATGTTTCATGCTTGAACACAATTATCAGAATATATGCATTGTTTTTGCTTGACTATTTACAGGTTACGATGGATAAATTGTCATCTAAATTATGCAAAAATGAAAATAACACTGACATCTCATTTTAACAGATATATTTAGCAAAATTACAGAAAATATCTTCAGAAAATTTATTCAATAAAATTTCCATTGTCTTCAACCACAGCTTCCAGATGACTTCTGGACAGTCTCTTTATTTAAGTTTGTGAATGCTACCATAATCCTTGCCTTCAGTTCATTTTGGTGCTACAACACATAATAATCAAGGGGGTTGCAGTCTGGGGAGTAAGGTGGCCAGATGTAAGGGGTGATGTTGCAGAAATTGTTTGACAACAGTGACTGGGTTCTCCTGCTTGTTTGGGAGGGTGCAGAGTCCTGTCGCCAGATATAAGGTCTTCCAGTTACCACTCTCTTGATCCAGGGCAGCACTACCTGCTCAAAGTATGTGATGTAGGTCTCCATATTGAGGTCCTGTGGGAAGATGAATAGAGGCATAATGTTGTCATTGCTAGTATTCATTCCAAACACTTCATAATCACCATTAGACTCCTCCAACTCTTTCCATATCCTTTGCACTATCCTCAGATTGACACCCAAACACTCTGAAATGTTGATATTGGAGCTTCTGGTGTGAATACTAAGCAGTACAACATACCATTTCCAAATTTCTGACAGAGTGACTTGCATCATGGTACTCTTTTTCTCACAGACGGTGCCCAACTAATCCTACTATACTGTACAGTTGACAAAGTCCAAAACAACAATGCATGTGCAAAATTAAAGATATAAAATGGCAACAATTTACCCATCAAACCCTGTATATATACAGGCCAGTGATGCATTGTGAGTAGTGTATTGTATTGTTCTAACAGTTATTTTGGTTGGCAGTAACAATTATATTTTGAATTATTCTAGGGGCTATTGAGTGGAAATAATTGTGGGTCCTGATAAGTTTTTTGGTTATTTATATAGTGTTAACTTTCATTGTTGGTTATTATTACATTTCCTTGTGTCTGTGTGCATTAATGGTTTGTTAATTTGTTTATTATTTATTTAATTTATTTACTTATTTATTGGTTTGGTTTAATTTATTTTTATTTTTGTTTATTTTATTTTTTATTTATTTTTTTTATTTTGTTTATTCTTAGTTTTTAGTTTTCAACCTTTAAGTAGCATAGTAAAAATTTGTTTTCATGTCTGAATTTTGGGATGAGTTTGAACAATACAATAGACTACCCACAATGCATCACTGACCTGTATACATAAATCGCTGAGCATAAGCACAAAGCATATGACCTGACTATTTGGTTCAAGCATAAAGTGTTCTAGGTGTTGACTTCAATTTTTATATTTACATATACTCTGTCCAAGATATTGAGCACTTTAACCCATAAATATAGTATACCTGAAAACTATATTTTATAATATATATAGTTTATTTTCTTTTACTGACAAATATATAATGGGCAGGGGGGGGGGACAAATTTTATCAAGACTTTAAAGCAGACAGTTTCAAAGTATATGTAAATATATACAAATATATTAAAACAGGTGAAAAGCAAGGATACACAAAGCAAAAAAAATAAATATTTTTTCACTGTAAAGTGGTTAATCAAAAAAATAACAAAGAAAAAACAAAAAAGTGTGTGGATGGATGGGGTTTAACTGGTTCTCACTCTTTAGAGCTCAATCAAAGACAAAACAAATATATGGAGGGAAACTAATACTAGTGAATCAGTAATATAAATCACAGATAGGTTACATTTAGACCCAGCAAGCATTCTTTCTTACAGAGGACAGATTTAATACAAAGTGTATGTGATATGAAGGCTGAAGGTGAGAAATGTTTTTTTTTCTTTTTTTTTCAATAACTAAGTGATCTAATTATAAAAGTCATCAACAAAACAATCACAATAGTGAAGATTTTGTGTGTGTGTGTCTGTACGTTTATATATTGGATTGGATTTCCTACATTTTTCAACCAATTTCAACAAAACTTCACAGGACTGCATAAAATTACCTTGCAGTGGTTCTGACAGCGCCAAAAATTGGAAAAACACAATTGTTTTTGCACAAAATCAATTTGAAAGCACGATAAAACACGATTCTGTCGCCAGAATGAAAGGGGGACAACTCATATCGAGTTATACTTATTGTTATAAAACCCAGGTTGTTTGTGTGTGTGTTTTCGTTTAGATATGGGATTGGATTTCCTACATTTTTCAACCGATTTTTTTTTTTTTTTTTTTTTTGGCAGGTAGTGTTTCTTATTGCCTTGCACACTTTTTTCTTTATTTTTACATTCAGAATGCTTTAAAAATACCATTTACAAGACAATTGTTTTTAATAAAATTCTATTCAATCGATAGACTCATAAGTCATAATGATTGAAAACAATGTTTTTGTTTGAGTTTGGGTTTGACCAATTCGTAAAAAAAAGACAAAAAAAAACAAAGCAAAAAAACTAATTAAGACATGCGTGTCCGTCAACCTTAAACAATAATCTTTGTCAATTTTATTTTTCAGTCTTTATGATGGTGGATACTTGATCTATCTCTTACTGTTACATCCCCGGGCAACGCCGGGCTCTACTGCTAGTCTCTATTAAGAATTGTTAAGTTATACATGCTGGTCAACATACATAATAAAACTATAGTTATTTGATTTAATATTTGCACATACACACAAAACATATGAACAAATGATCATTTATGCAAATTTCTAATCAAGCAATGATACGGCAACAATTTAATGGAGATAAAAATGTAAACATGGTCATGGTGACCTGCTGAATTTCATTTAATGTATTAATGTAGGAAAGAATGGTGATTTAAGTGACTTTGAATGTGGCATGATTGTTGGTGATCAACAGGTAGGTCTGAGTATTTAAAAAAAACTGCTGAACTACTAGGATTTTCATGCACAAACATCTCTGGGATTTACAGAGAATAGTCAAAAAATGTAATGGTATAGTGAGTGTCAATTTTATAGACCAAAATCACTTGTTGATGAAAGGTTGGAAGAGAATGGGGCAGACTGGTTCAAGCTGATAGAAAGGCAACATTAACTCATCACTACTCTCTACAATGGAGGTATACAGAAGTGCATCTCTGAATGCATAATACTTCAAACTTTGAAGCAAATGGTCAACAGCAAGTCATGCCAGGTGCCACTCATGTCAGATAAGACCAAGAAACTAAGGTTGCATTTCACTAAGGATTTCAAAAGTTGGAGAAAGGAGATTGCAATCAGTTTCTGATGCAATATTCAAATGGTAGGACCAGAATTTGGTGTAAACATGAAAATATTGACCCATCCTGCCTTGTATCAGCAGTTAGGCAGCTGGTGTCAGTGTAATGGTATAGAAAATCTTTTCTTGACATACATTGGTACCAATAAAAGATTGCTTAAATGCTGCAGTCCACCTAGGAATGGTGGCTGGCCACACCTCAGTTTATACTCTGGTGGCTCTTTCCTGCAAGACAACATATTGTGTTACAAATCAAAAATAGTGGCAGATTGGTTCATGGAACACAGCAAATGTCTTTTGTGCTAAAGTGGTCTCCAAAGTCACCAGATCTCAATCCATTGGAGCTCCTTTGGAATTTGGTACAAAGGGTATGATTTGAATTCTGTATGTGCAGTCATCCAATTTGGAAGAATTATGAGATATAATAACAGCATAGACCCAAATTTTGAAAGAATACTTCCAGTACATTGTTAAATTCATGCCAAGAAGAATTGAGGTGGTTCTAATGGCATAAGGAGTCCAACCCAATAAAAGGAGAATATGCCTAATAAAGTGATCAGTAAGTGTATTTTATTTGTTTCCAAGGATATTTCTTTGATCCTATAATATTGTGTTCAATTTTTGAAAAGCGCCCTTCTCTGTAACAATCTATATTCAGATTTCTCTGTCACACTTTCTGTCATCTGTTATACTATGTACATGATTAAGTTTCTGCACCAGCTTAATTTTGACATATCTTTTGCAGAAAACCATGCATTTGTAAGGGGACAACATTGTCATTCAACATTCTGTTCAGTTTTTCTGAACCTACTATTAACATAGTATTTGCATCTTGGTAAATTGTAATTCTAGGCACACATACTTTTTTGTATTTTTCAATGAAGTTTTCTTATTGTAGAAAAAATATGAGAGTTGGCATTGTTGTCTTTCTTTGATAAACTGTATTAAATTTAATTTTTATGTTCTGACATGTAAAATTCTTTTCTCTTTGTTATCTATAGTCCACTTATATTCACAGTCTGTAATCATATAGGGTTAGATTTAACCCTAACTAGGATGGAGGAAAAGCTCTTTGTATTTGCCTTGTAATTAAACTTTCTTTCAAATTACCTGTTTAACCAATCCTAAGTTGCTTTAAAATTAAAAATTGTAATATCACTGGCTTATAGATATTGAGAATTGAGAAAATATGCAGAATTTTATTTTTAAAGGAATTTTTTTTTTTTTTTTAACTACTACAATTCTTGGGTCAATTTTTTTCCTTTTTTTATATATATATATATATATATATATATATATATATATATATATATATATATATATATGGAGCACTTTAAGATTTTGGAATTTTCTGGATATACAGTCAACCAATCTAGTTTGTTATAAAGTATTCATTATTCACTTTAACCATGAAAATTTTATTTTGTGCTATTCCAAATATTACACTTGTTTAAGTAAACTTTTACACTTTTTGGTAAGTGAAAAAATATTTAATACCAGTATACGGTTAAATGATAATTTTAAACCACTTTCAGAAATCCAATGCTTAAATCCGTAATCTTCATTTTTCATTAGTTCATATACTGATTCACTTTCTCTCTGTTTTAATAAGTTAGAAAAATGGGATGAAAATTGACAGCATTTGAGATAATTGTTCAAACTAAAAACAAGGAAATCTGATAAATATATTGAAAAATAATTTGAAAACTTGTTTATATTTGAACTATTGATCCCATCTTTGTTGTTCTTTCCCTAATGTGCCATAATTTCAAGGAATAGAGTAAACACAATTTTTGGTTATGTTTTCTTCTGTCTTAGGCTTGACGGCATAGTTTTCTCTGTAGGGTGGAGTTACTTCTGAATAAAGAAAATTGACAACAAACCTTCAGCTGCAGTAGAAAATGAAGTCTCAGTGAGTGCAGTCAAGTATGACAAGTATCATCATCATCAGCAGCAGCACTCATTAGTAGGCAGGTTAGATTTAAGGCTAAGAATTAGCACATGGGACAATAGTCTAGTTGATTAAAGTGTTGGTTTATGAATTTGGTGATTGCCAGAGTGTGTGTACTTGGGCTCAGTGCAAATGGGGCAAGCAATAACTGAGCAGTACTAAATAAAAACAAAACAAAGATATCCCTCGGTATTAAGCAGATGAATGAGAACAAGCTTTCCGATAGATTAAATAAAGGATTCAGTTTGAAATTCCTTGAAAGTTACCAGGATTGACAAGCACCTGATGAAGGCTGGAGTGTGTGTGGGGGGTGGGGGATGAAGGGGGGGGGTCAAAAAGTGTGACGCTCGCCAGCAGGCCAGCTATTTTTCTTCTTGCCTCAAGAAAATGGATCGCATGACTCTCTTTCTCGGCTGTTACACTGGGCAGTTGTGAAACAGACACCAACTCAGCCACGCCTACTTCAATATCCTCTCTGTTTGTCTGTCTATCTGTACATCCATCTCTAACACACGCAGTCCGCCGAATGACTTGTCGCTTTTTTGGTACTGCTGGCATCCCGCTTTTTATGCTATTCAAAGACAGCCAAAATTTGCATGTGTGCAAATATCGTCTTGTTTTGAATGAGATATGCGCGCATAAATTGTGTTTTCAATAGTGGCCATATTTCTTTTTTGTCATCACTTTGCAGGCAAGACACGTTCGCGCTCGTTTCGAATTCCGATGTAAGTCATGTCTTTCGTTATATGGAGGGCACAATGACTAAAATGTTATGATAACAAGGTGGGGACAACACTCAACATATAAATATTGGTAACTCCACATTCCAGAACTTCAGAGAAATTTAAAAACTTGTTGCAATGTTATTAGCAAAGTGATTCTTGATTTAAATGATTGTCTAATTCCAAATGATTATGCTTTTAATTCATTAAATTGTTGTAGTATTACCAGTTTTGGAACTGAAAATTAATTGCTTGGATGTATCAGATGAAAAATATGAATTAAACTGTTTATATTTACTCAATTGAATTATATAGCATTTTAGTTAAAAACTTTATCTTTTAATGTTGCCATTAAGGAATTACATAATTCATTCAGATTCAAAATTATAGCTAATTATTAAAAAGAAAATCACTTTTCTACCAAATCTAATCTGATTTTGAATATAAAAAAATCAGTTGTTATGTTAGAGCATGAGACTATTGGTTTATGAAGTAATTAAAATATATTCCACTCCCAACAAAACCGGAAACAATCCAGGACTTCACCTACCAAGCCAGTGTTATATTTTATGGTACCAGTCTAAATTGAGAAATAGATAATGGATTTGCCAATGCTAATCAAACTTTGACAGACTGTACAAACAGGTCTAGGGGGACAAAAAAAAAAAAATGAAAGACACCAAAACCAGAGTCTGAAAAGCTATTGTGTTGCTCACCTTTCTATGGTGCCAAATCTTGTGTTGTGTACCAATACCACCTGCACCTACTCAAGCGCTTCCACTAATATTACTTCTGCACTATTATAAATATTCTTTGGAATAATTTTACCACTAATAATGAGTGTTGAAACTGCTGCAAAACACTGCTGTAGTGGATTGTCTATGAAGTGAGGATAGAAGCTTATAATCTTGTAAAGACCCTCCTATTTGAAAAAATAATCTCTGGCTGACAGAGAAATGGGGGTCCCACTGAAGAGTTGCAGGAACTTGAAAAGTTGTATGATCTACTATGAATTCAATGATCATCAGTGGAAAACAGGCATCTGACAAAAAACCATAGAGGGATAGAATCTATAAAGCAATTTTCATCAAATGATGCTGCAGAAAGAAATGAAACTGATGTTCAAATTAAGTGTCCCTACCCTGCAAAACATATACAAATGATAGCTGCCAGTTCTTCATCTGCAATTAATGTTCTTTTATATAGACTTCACTAATCACCTGTTAGCCTGCAATAAACAGGGAAAAATCTCCCAGATCTTTATTTATGAATCTGAACCAAGATGTTTATCTCTACCAGTGTTGTATTGGTCAAGTTATACAATATTCACATGTAATACTTGCACAATCTGTGGATGTTGAAAAGTTCTTGGCTGAACCAAGAAATACTTCCTCTCTTCAAAAATTGGATGTTTGGTCATTTAGTCAGGTTTTAGGAAGTTGGCCCAGAACTTTTCAACACATTTTCATAAATTAAGAAACTTTCCATACAGTAATTTGATAAGTGCAGTTATGTGTGATTTTTTTTCTATATTTTTGAGATTAAGAAAAAACAAAAATAGTATTCAAAAATTTACATCAGTCTGATTTGACTCCTCTTTGTGATCCCTTAAAAAGTACATTTGATTATATATCAGTTTCAGAGCTTCAGTTAAAAAAAAGTGCAATTTTTTTTTCCATTTTATCTTTCTTTACTTTGTATTCATTGTATTAGATATTTTCTATTTACAAACATTGATCTCTTTTAAAAGCAGGAAATATTTTCAACTTGTTGAAAAAAAACAGCTTGTAATTATTTTATGAGATTTGGCATATAAAAATCTTACAAATGTACAAGTATTGGATATTTTTTGTCAAAATGTAATATTGAAATTTACTGGAAGCCTGATTGCTAAATGAATAATAAAAAAATATAAACACTTGGAGTAGAAGCAAGAATTTTTCTTGGGTTTTATTCAGCAAAAAACATGGCAATGCACATGACTGCAGTCTATATAGCCTTTCAGTAAGAAATAGTTCATTAACTTCATATAAGAAAATAACAAAGTGTGTGTATATATATATATATATATATATATAATATAATATATATATATATATATATATATATATATATATAGTCTTTGTTAGTTATGATGCTAGTAATCCTACACGAATAACTGCAAATATCATGATAATATAAGAGTGCATAAAAAAAAACACACACTCTTAGATAAAATTATAAGCATGAAATAAAAAAAAACATCAACTTGGTATGAGCAACAAAAAAAAAAGAAAGAAAAAGTGAAATATGAATAAAATCCTAAGTTCAGATGGTAAGGTAATTTGTATACTTAAATCCATGGTGCTGATCTATCAACACAATGAATATCCTTTTATGATTCTCCAATATCAACAATAAATTCAGCTTATCTTACACACTGTTTTGGTCATAATCTTCATTATAACATATATTATCTGATACATTCAGATTGTTGGGTGTTAGGACTGGGTTCTGAATTTCAGACAGGTGATTTCATAAATGATTTGCAGGTGCTAAATTTCTGAGTAGCACTCTCGTCTCCTTACAGAGGTAAATATGGGCATAAAGATGTTCTACTTCAACAATTGGGTCCTATTTTTATGATCTTACATGATGCATCTAAAGGATAGCTCCAGATGAGAACAACCATGCTGGAATAGTGTTTACTTCTTGATCAACATTGGAAATTAAATACTCATTAACATTGACTAGTGTTAATAGCTGTCAATGGCAGTGCATGTAAAGAATGCAATGCATTCTATAGGACAAGCTTCCAATGAATTATAGGCAAGTGTGGTGATTTGAATGTAATGGTTACTGCTTGCAATAGGCAATATGAATGGTATAATGAAATTATATATTCTAATATAGTGTTCACATTAGCCATTGCCTTAAGAATTAGTAGGGATAGCCCAGCTAATCGAAATTCTATATCTATGCAAAAAGTATCTCATACTCAATGATATGAAGTATCTCTGTCCAAGTGTGTGAATGAGGCGTTCCAAAGATAGTATATAACTGTTTGAGCAAGTGAAAGGTGAAAGAAATCTTTTATAAAAGTGATTATCAGTTAGTTGAAGTTTATGGTAACAGGTCTTTTAGATCAACTTGGTTTCTTAAATGGTATAGTTGTTTTGATCAAATGTGATACACCAGATTAATTTAACTGTGGTTTGCATTCAGCACAAATGGGACATAAGGTTGAAACTCTCTCCCTCCCCATTCCATTTTCAACAGAAAACGATCAGTCCTTTGTTTCAACAAAGTTCAGTATTTGCATAATGTTACCGAGCTACAATCATTGGTAAGATTAGCAAAACGTCAAGGAGGGAAACAGAACAGGCAGCCAATCTACACACTTAATGAAGGTTTTTTTTTTGTTTTGTTTTTCTATCAAAATTTATACAGATGCTCTGATGTTGCTTCATAAAGACTTAGCCATCAGAGCATAAATCAGGCAGCACAAACAGCATCACATTCTGATGTTGATGTCTGCTCAACTCTCTACTAACCAAGAACCAGAGGTTTTAGAGCTCAGTGAAGTTGATGATATTGTATTGAAACTTGGGTATATATGCATGCAAGTGTTGGGATTGTATTAAAACACTTTTCTAAATAAAATGATTTTGTAAAATGGCTCTTTTTGCAATTCTTTCACTAATACATTTTTGTATGTATTAGAACTGGAAGAAGCTGCTGCTGCATTAAAGATTGTCTATAATGCAGAATATGATTCTGAACATGTTTAAGTCTATACTAGACCTCAAGGATAGCTCCAGCTAAAAGGACAGCTTTTATTCTCAAGTAGCTACTGCTACATGGTATTAGAAGATAGATCACTTGTAAAACATCACATACAGCCTCTTCTTTACACAGTTTAGCACTGACAGTTTTGTAATTTGTTTCCATTCATCCACTTCAGTGCTAGCAGATGTTCAACCAATGTTTTGCCCAACTCTTGCCAATTGGTAGTTAAGAAATGCCTTGCATACATTTCATTTTTAGACATCACATAAAGGTTCTGCAAAGTACATAACACTACATCATAATATCTGTTAACTCCATGTATTTACATGGAGAGGAAAACCTTGAACTCTTGTTATGGATGTCAAGCAGAATGAACACCCTCTTGCCATTTTTTTCTCTTTAAAAGGGAGATAACCCCCAGTAACTTACAGCACTTCTCCTACCTTAACTGGAATTATTTGAAGCTACACTTTAATATAGTATATAAGACACTATAAATAAAGTATTTTTATTGTTAATTCAAAAGCCCCAAATAAATAGCTGTTTAGAAGATTTAATATTTGTTCACAAACTTGAAACACTGTTATTCATATATGATGAATAGTTAATGATTTGTTCCTTTTCACACATACCCCCACCAATGTTTAGATCTTCATAAAACAGGAACTGGAGAATTACTTGGCACAACAACCTTTGGACTACCAGGCATTTTGGGGCTTCTTGGTGTGGAGTTGGAAATTTACACTCTCACTGAGATACAAGCTTCATGTGTAACAGCTTTTTTCAACACCGGTAAATTTGTCATGGATTTTGTTAGATATTCTCCAACCATTATGAATGGTGGGTCATGCTCAAGGGAAAATATAGTAACAAAAGATCTGGATTTTATATGATTATGATTATGTGGTGTTTGGCTGTCCAGCCATAATATTGCCCTACCATGTATGTTACACGGCTCATTTCAAAATTCACTTTATCTACACCTGGTAACTACTGAGTTTTTCTTGTGTAATATCACAAACACATGATCTCCTCCTTGGAACTCTTGCTGATGGGCATGTTGATCATAGCTTTGTTTCTCCTGTAGTTATTTCTCCTTTGTCTTAGATGTGGGATCAGGGAAGATACAATCTGAGCACATAACATTAATCAGTATCTCTGTTGGAGAATAGCCAGTTGATACTTTAGGTAATCTTGCAGGTCAGGTTTTGTGAAGAAAGAAAACAAAACCAAAAGTTAAAAAACAGAACAGGTGGAATGTGATTTCTTTTAACATCAGTAATCCTTTTCATGGGGGGTGATACTGGGTTTTTCCTCCTCCTTCACTGGCAACATCAATTTCTCTTGTCTCCTGAAATGCGACAAAACTCTTTTTCTCCTGTTTTCATTCATTCTTATCTCCCTTGACACTAGTCAAAAGTCCTTGCCACTACCAATTTTCATAGCCTTTCGGTACCTCCACAAATTCGTGACACCTAAAGTTTAAAATGAATTTTTAAAAATGAAAAATCTTTCTTGAAGCTTTTATTTTAGTTTTAATTTCAGGCTAATAGATTAAATTTAATATTTCCAATAAGCAAAATATTACTTTTAATTTTTAATTAATAATATCATCGAAAAGTCAAATTAATACAGAATTTTAAGATTTAAAACTTAATAAATTATTCTAATTTAAGAAAAATGAAAACAGTTTCTGTAAAAAATTTTTATTCATTGACAAAATTTTTTTCTTAAGACAATAGTGTCCTTAATATATCTTATTCATAAAAGCAATTAAAAGCTTTTCTAATTAAATGTCAGTTCTATTGCATATTTTATTTTATGATTCAGAGAAGATTTTCCGTAACTGGTGTTTCTGTTTTATAAAAGAAAAATTGGTGATTGAAATTCTCCAAGGAGTTCTGCTTTTAACTAAGATAAAACATTATAGAAGATCAAAATTTAATTTCTCAAAATTAAATAAGGGAGGGGGGCAGATTTAAAAAAAAAAAAACATTTCTAAAATAATTTCATTCATTTGTATATAAGTCCTGAAAGTTTCATTAAAATCCAACAAGAATTTCCAAATTAGTGTGTTTTTACTGCAACAAAGACACTAAAATTGCCTATACTAACCTTTGGACCTTCTGCTGACGCAAGAAAAACAAGATTTTTAACCAAAATTTCAAATGTGTTAAAAAGGATTTTAAAAAAATGTTAAATAATAGAAAAAGTATTTTAATAATAACAAAGATTTTGATGGTAAAACTTTGTTTTTATCAACTGGCTAGGGGGCATTTTTTTTGTTGTAGTTTTCTCTTTTTTCAGTAAATTAGTTGAGATACCTAACTTTATATATATTTTAAATTTGCATGCCAGTCTGCACATGTATTTTTCTCCAAATTGAAAACTGCAGACTAAGCATGTAAAGCATTGTTAATTTTTTGATCCCATTAAGTGTGTTGGATGTTCATTACAGATATTCTAACAAGAATCTGGCTATTTGAGATTCAGTGGTGTTGCCTTTTGAAAAAAAAACTCTTATACCATTTTTAAACACTTGGGAACTCTTCTTTTATTTTATTTTTTTTTTTTTTTTTGTTAGACCATTACTTGAAAAGTAGTATGAAGACATGCAGATATGTGGTTCTTCTCCACAAATATCTTGAAAACCTAAAAAATGCAAGCCATTGTCATTCACTATCACCTTTGCAGCACCATGATTTGTGAAACTCATGTGCCATTTGTTCTGTTTGACTTCCATTGGCCAAGGTTACTATTCCATTTGGAATAGGAGTCAATAATGACTAAGAAGGTCCAGCCCATCAGTGGTACCTGCATAATCAATGTGTATCCTTAACTGTGTTTTGCAAGGATTGATCAACAACAGCTTCAACATCATTGTCCATACCTGGCCAACAAGCAATCCTACGTGCCAGTGATTTCATTCTTGATTTGCTATAATGTTCCATATGTAATTCTTGCTGTACTTGTTGTCTGCCTGGTAGAGATATTTTTACATAATTACTCCCACAAAATGCACCCATTGAGAACATTAAGTCTGTGGCTCTTATATTGATAGGCTATGAGGTCTTTATCAAAAATTCCCTGACTAGACAGACTACACATATTTCAGCATATAGGGTGACAGTCCTGAAGTGTCCACTTTACAATGCCTATATATGAAAAATTTGTCATCCAAGCAAATACAGTCAGTCACCTTTCCAGTTTTTTTTTTTTTTGTTCTCATGGGTGACTAATCAGCTTAAGGTATTAATATTTTACTTGTCTGGTTGTACTTGATATTGTATTTATGTGCAGACAGAATTAATTACTATCTTTTAAAATAATACTGATACAATCTGTGATTCTCTTGGTATTCATAAATAAATGCAACAATGTCTATAAGGGAAAAATATATATATATATATATATATATATATATATATATATATATAGGGGGACTTGGTCACCTCCAGACAAGATAGACAATGCCTCCTTGTCAATTTGGGATCAATTTCTTTTTCCTGCTGTCATACTCCAGAATACAAAACCTACTGGGTGCTTGTATCCTCTCTTTTTAAGATAGCTTCTAAACCATGTGGCATTGCATCATAGGCCAAAACAAGTGGGCATAATTTGTCATAGTGTGTGAATACTGATGAGGTTTAAAGCATGTTTTTTTTTTGTTTTTTTAAGTCTCATCTTGAAGAGGTCTTTGTTTTTGTGCACAGTGTTCTTTTGTAGCAAAAGGTTTATTAGTTTCAACTTATGATCTAGTTTTGGTATAAACCTTCTATAAGCCTAGAAATGCTTTCAGTTCTATAATATTTGTAGAAGCTGGGGCTTGTTTCACATGCATTCCAATCCTTTTGCAGACACTGTTATCTCTGACAGCATAAATTTACATTTTTCTAACTTTAATCATAATCCAGCACTTTGTATTGAATCTAAGAACCTACTGAGTATCATTGTGTTTTACCATCATTCCAACCAATTATCATCTAATCTTAATATACAGCAGCTTAGAGAATACCTTCGACAACATTCTCCATTATTCACTGGAATATCACTTGTGAATTTGAAATTCCAGACAATAGACAATTGTAGTAAAACAATTTACAATGTGTTTGTAGTGGTGCATGACTTTGATTGAGAATCCAGGCACATTAGAAGATAGGCATGGTTTAAATCAAACTTGGTGAAATTTTGTTCAAATAACTTATCAAGGGAATTTGGTATTTTTCCAGTTACTTGCTTGATTTGTTAATTTTTAGTTAACTTACAAGTGGGCTGAGCCATCTGGTTTCAGTACTGGGACTACTGGTGCATCCCAGTTCAAAAACTTCATGACTTTGATAATGTCTTTTGTGTTCAGTTTTCCCAATTTTTTGTCTACTTTGGCCTTCATTACAAAACATAAAGAATGGACCCTCAAAAGCTTTGGAACATAGTTTGTTGGAAATGTAATTTCGGTCATGTTTGTTAGAAAGTTTGTTCTGGGCTCTGCCATATGGTGTATTTGCAAATTTACCTCCAGAGTACTGAGCCAATTTCTGCCAATACCCTGAGTTTTCTATAGACACCGCTTGTCCTGTGTAAGTCTTTAGGTTCTTTGAACTTAGAATGTACTTCATACAAAACAAGAACTTCTTATATAAGTATTTTGGCCCAACTGATAGAGATTGTGCCAGCATCTAGTTTCATCTAGATTGCTTTTTCTTCTACCACCAGTTTAATGATAATGAGCTTCCTGCTTGAGTTATGGTTTTTCACACTATCTAAATGTAAATATTTTCCTCCTGATTTGAAGATTTAGGTTCTTTGTGAGTTTCTTGCAACACATGCAGTTTAGTTTGCCTGTCCTTTTTCATTTCGGATTCCCTGATTTAACAGTATTATTTCTCTGAAGTAATCACCTTTTTTCTTCTGACAGGTGTATATCATGTTGCCAACCCATTGTCATTGCAATATATGATTCTGGTGAATCGTGAGACCTTAACTGAAAAACTTTGTGAACTGTACACTCAGCTTTATGCATAGTGTCATTGGATGTAGCACTAATCTTAAAGTCTATCATATCCTTTATTACATCTTCTATTTCGAGTGTTATATCTTGGGTCTAATTAAAAGTGTCTTCTGATTGGTGCTGTTGGATGTGATTGTTTACTCTACAGTCTAATTTATTTCTCAACATTTCTGCTGTTTCTCCAGGTTCTGATATTCTTCATAATTCTGCTATGAGCTAGCAACAGTTTCAGCTGGTCATCAAAATCTAATATTAAAACAAAAACATGGCACAATGACTATTTTGGTGTCTACTCATAAACTTGTATAAAACTGAAAAAAGGTTTTCTACTGGTCTGTCTCATGGATATATTTTATTTAAATAAGCCATAACTCATACCTGCTTAGGAATACTGTAATTTTTTTTTTCTGGGTCATTACCTTTCTTGAAGGGGAGAAAACTTACTACAGCTATACAATTATAAATATACTCCAACATGAAAAGAGTAGTGTAGTCGATGAGGAACATTCGGTTCCTCAGGAGAGTGTTGCTAAATTGCATTAACAAATTTTATTTTCCAACCACTAAACTTAACCATGGTCCAGTTGTTTGAAGTTGGTTATATTTCTTTTCCTGAATAAAACGTCATAGAACCCAAGTTTATTTTTTAGGTTTTATTCAACAAAGAACACAATAATAAACTTGATTCTTATTGAAAGATGAGACAACATTCACTGATTTTAACATGAGAAAGTAGCAAGTGTGTGTGTGTGCATATATATATATATATATATATATATATATATATATATATATATATATACATATACACACACACACACAGGGAGAAACAAATATTCGTACACATACAAATTTTTAATTTATTGTATTTCCAACTAATAAATAAACATATTTTTCATATAATTAACTGTACACAGATGCATATTAACTAAATATGCATAGAAAACAGAAAAAATTGATTTAATAAAATCCCATTTATTCATTTTAATGGTTGAAAAAGTATTCGTACAATGCAAATTTCAGATTTTAAAACTTTTAAATTGCATTAATATGCTAGATTACTCAAGTGGAATATTCTAGAATGTTCCAATATCAGTAGTTATTTTTAGCCTAAAAATACAAACAGAACATTCTGTAATTGATATTTGTGCAAGAAGGTTATCATCATTGCAAGAGGTAAAAAGATGATTGTTAAGCTCTGGAAAGAAGGTAAAAGTTACAGGAAAATATCAGACAACCTGAATATTCCATTTATTACCATTAGTTCATTCATTGCAAGGTATAAAAAACTCAAAACTGTTGAAAACCAAAGAACAGGTGCTCCACGGAAGATTTCTTGAGGAAATTAATGCATCAAATTAAAATAAATCTGCTGGTTACTCATCAAAAGTTGCAGCATGATTTGTTTTCATCAGGAATCTGTTTCATTAAATGGACAATAAGCAATGGAATTCATAGGAACAATCTAAAGTTATACTCCCCTTGGGAAAATCCACTGCTATTGAAAAGACAGAGAGGTCAGGTTGAAATTTGTTCATGAACATAAGGAAAAATCACATTGGGAAAGAGTATTATGGGCAGATGAAACCAAAATTGAATTGTTTGGACATAATTTTAGAAATCATGTATAGAAGAAAGATGCCCTCAAACAAAAGAGCATAGTTCCAACAGTGAAATTTGGTGGTGGCAGCATTATGGTTTGGGGAAGTTTTTTTTTTTTTTTCTGGAAAAGCTACTGGCAACATATCAGGAATAGATGGTAGAATGAATGCCACAGCATATCAAAATATTTTGGAAGCAGATGTAATTATTTTGGTTGAAAATTTTGAACTTCCTCTTGAATGGATCTTCCAACAAGATAATGATCTTAAGCACACTGCAAAATCTACAAAGAAGTGCTTGTTAAAAATAATGTAAATATCCTGAAATTGCCAAGTCAGTCCCTAGATTTAAACCCAATTGAGAATCTGTGGCATTATTTGAAAATTCAAATCCAATAGAGCTCCAACAAACATCCTGGATCTGAAGACCTTATGCGAAGAAAGAATGGAAGAAAAATATCAACTAAAATTTGCAAATCGAGAACTTATAGAAGAGGTTGGTTGCTGTAGAAGTGAATAATGGCTATTCTACAAAGTATTAAATGAAGATTGTGTATTCTTGTATTGTAAGGATACCTTTTTCACACATTAAAAAGGATAAATGGGATTTATTTCTATTAAATTAATTTTTTTCTGTTTTTATGCATATTTAGTTATTATGCATCAGTTAATTATATGAAAATTATGTTTATTCATTAGTTGGAAATGCAATAAATTAAAAATTTGTATGTGTATAAATATATATTCCTCCTCACTATGCCTTGTCGGCCATTTGCTAAAATATTAAAATAGAATAAAATAGACAATTAAAATCTTTTCAATTAGAATTAACTGATTGAAAATAATAAAATTGAATATATTAGAAAGTTTATAAAAAAGTTATGAAAATAATTACAGAAAATTGTTGTTTGTTAAGACTTAGCATTACTATTTTTTTCATTATTAAACAGACAAATAAGAATATCACATTCTTTTTTATATTCTTATATCAGTTGGGTTTTGTTATATTTTTAGAAGAATATCTTCTATTGTTAATAAGTTTTTATCTGTTCTATCTATTTAAAATTTAAAATTTACAATGGTTTGACTTTAAAAATGAAATGAATAATGAATTAACATGTCAATCTCCATGAGACATGGGCTTACAATATATCATGTTAAACAGTTTCATTTGAAATGGAAAATTCCAAATTAAATTCATTGAATCTTAATTTTATCTAAAACAAATAGACATTTCAACCTTGTTTAAAATGTAGAAACAATAAAAACTAAAACTTATCTAAGATGTTTGGCAAAAGACATTATGACCATTCAAATTTTCATCTGCTTTTAATGCTATTGTCAAAAGCCAATTTGACATTAAAAAAAGTATTTAAATGCCAACTATGCATTTTATTATAAAATCATTATAAATGTTGGTTATAATTTCATAAAGGCAACTTTTTTAAAGTGAAAGAAATATAATACTAATCAATAATTTTTAAATCAGACCAGCCTAAACATTGGGAAAATAGATTCTCCAAAGTAGTTAAAATGAAGGACAATTCATCTGAATTTCCTTTAATTTGAATACTTTTTTTGTCATAGATGTATCTAATTTTTGGAAATATGGGAAATTATGCAATTTTAACTTGTCAAAATATGGCAAATGACAACAAAACTTGTTTGGGAATTAATTATTGGTTTTCAATTGAAACAAATGCTTATGGTAAATTTTAAACTCATTTATCTTCAAATTAAAATAAATAAATATATATTGATTGGAACTGATGTAAAAAAATATTTTCTAGACAGTTGTAAATGGTTCCTTCTGACAGTGATTTGCAGTTTGAACTTGTTTATATTCCTGGAAAATTCCATCTCATCACTTGAAAGGTGTATTATATCAAAGTCCCATTTAAAGACAAATGTGGACAAAACAACTTGAAATTTGCAGTATCATCCAATAAATGCCAACAAAAAAATAATTACTGCCTTCGTTGAACTAAAATTTTGAAAAAAGGACATAGCATTTAGAAAACTTTGAAAGAACTATAAAAAAAATGTATCCATGTTTTTTTTTTTTTTTCTTTTTTTTTTTTTTTTTTTTCTCCACCTTTTTAAGGGAATGTAACAATTCCATTTTAATTTTCTGAAATAGGACCTAATCTCTAGAATTAGATCTAAAAAAAAAAAAAAAAAACTGATTTTAATTTTCTTTTTTTATGGATCCATGCACCACTCTTAAGCTTAAAAGCATAAATCCAGTTAATTTTTTATAAAATGTATCCAGGTTTTTTTTTGTTTGTTTGTTTGTTTTTAATTACCAAATATTTAGAATTTGAGAAAATATTTTAAAGCCACAAATGTAAATTAAATGAATGACCATTAAAAGGAAGATTAGACATTTTTAAAAAATTTATTTTATTTTTTTTGCAGACAAGCCTGAGTGTTGAGATGTAAAACCCAAGAATATATCCAGTTTATATATTTATTTTTTTTATTTTATAATTTGGATTCTGTTTAATTTTTTTGTTTTTTTTTTTAGTTTGTTTTTTTTTTTAAGAAAATGCAAAAACAGCAGTCCAGGTAAAAAGTGATTTTCATTGTGACAGTTTGGACAAAATAAAATGAATAATTTTACTTTATGCAATTTTAAAATGCATCATTAAAGATAGTTTAAGAAAAAGAATAAAATTGTAATAACCATCAATGAAAAGTCTGATTTAAAATGGCCTTCAGTTGGTAATTTTTATTCAATCAGCCAGCAATACAAATTTTGATTGTCAGACCCATTGGTTTGCACAAATTGAACTGGTCTACACCCCTTTTTGATTCACATGTGTTTCATTATAGAATTGCAAAGATATAAAACCATCTGGTTATCATAAACAAGATGTTGAGACAAGAAGGGGCATTTTTTCAGGTTTTTAAATATTGAATTTATATTTTAGTCACTAAAGTTTTCAATTTATAAATTTTTTGTGAAAGATCAACTTCAAATCCAATCTTAAATGCACTAATTTGATGAGCTGCTTTTCTTTAAGATAGGATTAATTTGAAATTTGTGCAGAGAGAGCACAATTTGAAATGCAACAACTTTAAAAAAACACTACTATGAAATTGTCAACTTTGAAAATGCAGAAAAGGTTCCACCTGTCATTGAATGAAAGATGTGGAATAAAAATGAAATCACACACAAGAAAGAATTTATAATTTTAAAAAATAAATATTTACATACTAATTTTTATCAAAATAAATGCAGTTAAAATTGATGGAAATTTTACTATTTTTAAACTACAAAAATTAATTATATTTTTTGTGATACCTATTTGAAATGTGGGATTTAAAAGGCATGAAAAAAATTTGTTTTCTCTTTTTAAGATTTTTTGCTTAACTGAACACTCATCATTCGTTATTCAAAAAATTTCAACACCATTTAAAACTGCTTTCAATTAACTAAAAAATTTGATAAATGAACTGAAATATCTCCTCAAAAATTGATGATATACATAATGAATAACTATAAAAGCTCCAAACTATACAATTCTGTTAAATTTAAACTTTATACATTGGGTGATGAACATTTGAAAATATCAATTTTTAATGTCTTATTCTTTTCTTAAATATTTGTGGTTGTTAAATTCTTAAAATATTGTTGTTTTTCATTTCTTCCAAGAAGATTAATGTTTTTGTATTTTGAGAATGTTTTCATAGTAGCTTTTTTAAATATCTCATTTTCTGATTTTGCATGTTGAGTTGAAGGGTTTTTTTTTGATTTCTTCCATTGCTGAACAAAATAAAATCAGCTTGCTTGAAATGGCAGTTCATAAGAGTTTTTTTGCCTGACTGCAATCTTTTGTCGGTAAAAAATAAAAATAAACTCAGAAAAAACATTTGTTTTCTTTTTGAAATATTGGGGACCCTTTTGATCTGTGGATTAAGTGAAAGTTTTGCTTGAAGTGAATTGTGAACAATGTTTATTTCTTTGGTCCATTGAAATTTGCTGGCTTTTTAGGTTATCTGCCTTTGTCTTAGGAAAATAATTTAGGTGTATAATTAATTATTATTGTGTAGTTATTAGTATTTAAAATAAAAAAAATTGCATATGTTTTAAGTAGATGACCAACATGATTTTAAAGATCTTGTACCATTATTCAGGTGTTAACGAGATTTGATTTCAAATTAACTGGTAGGATGTCAGAAAATTGAACTGAAGTTTTACATCAAAGAACGGCTATATTTTTTGTCTTTTATAATTGTATACCAATGAAGAGCTTTGAGTTTAGCAGCCATTTACACAGGATTCATTATAATATTTGCAAATAGAACTTGAAATGCTTTGCTAACTTTTCATTATTTACAAAATTTATTCTTGTAAAATCAGCAATAATTACATTTTTAATGGTTTTTGCATATTTTTTGAGTGCTATTTTTATTATTTATTGCAGTTCTTTTTCATGTGCTCATTGGTGTGAGTAATTAAGATAAAAAGACTCATTGATTACGAATATAAAAACTATAGAGTGATAAAGATTCCTTCTTGAGTGTAGGAGGGATTCCAACATCAGTTTTTTTTTTTTATATATTTTAAAGAATTTGATCATTAATTTGGAGAAAAGATTTGTTACTCTGGTCATGTCCTTACATTTTGAGTTGTGGTAATAAAGTGTTTGGCTTGAGAGAATAAGATGATTGAATGAGATTTTGGGCTTCGGTTGTGGCTAGTAGCTGTGTTCTATCAAATATTCAGTGACAATTGATTTTTTTTAATTGCTGAATACTAATATAATAATTTGATTTAGTTACCAATGTTGCCATTATTTTTGAAGTTATGTCAATGAGATCTTGGCTTTTACAACACATTGCATTTTTGTTGGGTTTTGTAATTTTGTGTTATATAAGTGACAGTAAAAAGGACCAAATAGAAATTTTTCTACAAATCAATTTTATTTGTATGTTTTTGTCTATCTCATTTAAGTTGTTGCATGTGTGGTTTCATTTAATAGGGATCATTGAACGATCTGTGTAGAGTACAAAATTTTGTTACGCTTTTAAAAAATTACTCAAATTGAATTGAAAAATATAACAAAAAAAAAAAATGTAATTTGTCTGTGATTGAGATGGCTGATTCTTTAGTAGTTTTTTTTTTTTCTCCTCCCCTTTTTTTTTATATACATTATGTTTTGTCCTTAATTGGCTTTGAAGAGTGAGGAATGATAACTGGTAATCCCATTTTTGCTTTCTTTCTTATACTTTTTCAATCTACCATTTTATAGTAGGTGATTTTGTATTAACCTTGCTCTTCCTCCCCTTTTGTTTTATATATATATTTTATAATGTCTGTATTTTTTTTTCCCAAGAGATCCTTGAAGAAAATAACTATTTAGTATGATAATAGTGCTTATATTAAAGAAGAAAAACTTGTTTCATCAGATGTACTGGAGATTATCAAATAACAATGTTTGATTTAAATATTGACTGTTTTAATTCATTTATCAAAGTTAATTTTATTGACTATTTTTTTTTCTTTTTTAACAAATTATTTGCATTTTAATATTACTAAATTCATTGGTGTTTTTTATGTAAATCATGCTTGTAAATTTTCAAGAATAATTTTCATATTACTATCTTTATATCTCTGTTTATGAAAGTGATCTTTGTTTAGATAAATTTAATAATATATTCTGATATTTCCAACATATGAGAGAGACTGATGATCTTAAGAAATACTCTCATTTGCTCTAAAGGAAGCACTACAAATGCTTAAAGAAAAGAGGATACATTTTGCTAAGGAATAATTTAAACATTGTTTTTTTGTTTTTTATTTTGTATATAATATATTTAACATTTTTTGTAAATTAGTACACTTATTTTTTTTCTGGCTCTTTATTTCTCATTATATTTACAAAACACACATACACACACTCCTAGAGAGAGAGAGAGAGAAAAGCCAATAGTCCTGAAAATAGTGAAGGCATTACTTACAATGCTCTCATGAAACTTCGAAGTCAGCATGGCTGAAATAGCACCGCTCAGATAAGTGACAAGTTTCTCCACATTAATTCTATTAATGCTCTATCTTTACCTTTCAATATTGAACACTTTATGACAAAAACCTGCCTGTCTAAAATGACTTTCCACCAGTAAACTACAGAAAAAAGAACCAGTAATTTAATTTAAGGCTTTAGTTAAAAACAAAATGATAAATGTACTTTGTCAATAAGCTAATATTGTATCACATATTTGTAGCCTATTTGTTTACCTACAACACAAAGTGTTGACAGGAGGAATTGGTTTATTTACGCTATGAACAGAGAATGAATAGCAAAAAAAAAAAAAAATGTCTGTTATATAAAACAAGTTTTGTTACTTTGTCACAAAATACCAGGGTTATAAAGATACGCATTCTGACTTTTGAATTTTGAATTTTGTTTATTTTTGTAACATTCTGCCTGCCCTATCTTGGGAAAGCTCAACACCAGTTTATATGATGGTCATCTATTACTTTCAGTTTTTAAAGATCTTTATTTTATCTTACATTCATGTACTAATTAGAAATGGCTTATAAGGGGCTGGTGTATATCTATCAGAACTTGCCAGTTGTATAAAGATCATTGTGTTAATTTCATGTGCAAGATAAAAAATTATTGGAATTTGTTAATTAAGGAGCATTTATGTTTTTTTTTTTTTTTAGTTAATCTGTTTTCACTTAATCTGTTTTCACAAATTACTGAATAAACTTGACTGTTGCTGTATTCTCTTTAATAGTATCTTGTACTAAAATTATCCCAGCTGGACAATTTAAATATATATATATATATATATATATATATATATATATATCCTAAAGATTGTGTTTAAGCATGAAGCAGACTGTTACTGTTGGGTCTTGACCTCAATGTTCGCTTTTATATTTACATATGTTCTCTTGATATTTAGCACTTTACCCATGAATATAACATACCTTAAAACAATATTTTATACACACACACACACACACACACACACACACACACACACACATATATATATATATATATATATATTTTTTTTTTTTTTTCCTCAAAACATTTAAATTCAAGTTTGTATCCATAGACTTGAAAAAAATGGTTGGTTAAATTTTTTAAAATGGGTGGGTCAGGCCAAGAAGTTTTTTAGCATTCCCTTATATATATTTTGTGTGTCATTCTTCCACAATATATATAGATAATACATTCTGATCCTGGTTAGAGATATACTGATTCCAGGTAGGAGTGCTAAGTCATACCTGAATAATCCATTTGTTTTTTATAGGTACTGTAAACAAAGCTCTATTATTAAATTTTATTTCAGGTAGTTTGATAAAATGGTTAATTTTTCAGTGTGATATTCTACTGTTTCTACTTATGGTTTCCAACTCTCACTCTCTGCGTCTATATTTACTTCTTACAATAAAGGTAGATAGAGTGGAAAAATCATAATAATTTGAATAAAATCATAATTCATAAGCATGATATCTGCCTCAGAGTTTTAGATGATTTGGGTTCAACATAGAATTGTGTGTCTATTTAATACAAATGTCATATGAATTAACCTGTCTGCAACTAAGTTGGCAGCCTGCTGCATAGTTATCTTTTATGCTGACTGCATGTGCCTATTTTCATCAGTGAATTTTTAGTTCTAAGTATACATTTCCAGATATTGATTCTGTTCATCTATAAATCCAATGAATAGACTTTTTATAATACTATTAATAATACCACATCCTTCTGTCTTAATCATCATCACTATTTTTGAGAGCAATTACCTAGCTCATATAGCTGTTTTTCCTTGCTGGAAATAAACATATATACATATGCACACACACACACACACACACACAATTCTTGATCTTTTAAGGACATGCATTTCAAACAAGTTTTCTTTTAAGTTAAGGATGATTTTGTCATCTTAAAATTAATGTTCTTCATAATTGTTTTGCTTGGTTCAATTTTATACATTATTCCAAATTTTTTTATATTCCATTTAAAAAAATGGAAGAATTATTTGCTTCATTTATTCACTTCATTATGACAATTTGGTAAAAACGTTTTTGTGGTGCATTTCATCTGTTAAGATTTCAGTCCAATGAAATCCTAACAGTTGAAATGTGCCACAAAAACTTTTCCCAATTTGTCATACTGTTTGTTGATTGTTTATTTAATTATTGTTGCCTTAAAATTAAATATTTATAATTTATATCATTCAAATTCTTAAGTTTCAAAGGGAAAGAATTTTAAAAAAATATATATTTAAAATTAAGTAAACAATATACCAAGGGGGATAACTCTTTTTCTTGCATAAACTGCCATAGTTATAGCAATTAAATTAAACTAGTACACAGGGTATAAATATATCAGTGTGTAGGTATAAAAATAATAGGTCAGGACTATACATCTAATGTGTTTGGAACCCAGCCTTATACTTATAAAAGTGAAATTATATATACACACACATTATAAATTAATCAAGTACAGTAATATGGGATTATATGTGTGAATAGATATATATGAAATGTTATTAATGATGGATTCTAAGAATATTAATAGTTGTTGCATATTATATTAATATTGGTAAAATCTATTTTGTAATCTCTTTTAATCAGGATCAATGTGTTTGAGCAGGTGCTTGGTCTTAGGGATACATGTAGACATTAATTCTGTTTTAATGTTCAGCAAGTTATTTTAAGTGTTTTAATATAACAAGCTTCTCCAACAAACAGTTACATTTGAACACAAACTCTATAATGTATAGAATATGCTTCGTACCTGAAGATTGCAGGCTGCA